>CM065737.1:60278457-60280957 GCA_033310375.1 Conus canariensis
ACAGCAGACATGTTTGTGGTTGTGCCCCTTTCATGTGTGTCCCCTCACGTACAGGACCTCTGACATATGACGGATCCTGTACCCCATATGACGGATCCTGTACCCCATATGACGGATCCTGTACCCCATATGACGGATCCTGTACCCCATATGACGGATCCTGTACCCCATATGACGGATCCTGTACCCCATATGACGGATCCTGTACCCCATATGACGGATCCTGTACCCCATATGACGGACCCTGTACCCCATGTAGTGGGGATTTGGGACAAAAAGAAGTAGTTTATTTCACATCATCCGACCAACACTAAATTTGTTTTAGCGCTGACCTTTAACTTTTTTTTGCCCGCTTCTGGAGAAATACCTCGAACAAACCAGAACATGCTCACAAACATCACCCACACAGAAAGATTGAGTTTGAGGATTGACAAACCAGAACATGCTCACAAACATCACCCACACAGAAAGATTGAGTTTGAGGATTGACATAACAGACGATAGATGTACTCGTGTTGTCTAGATTCTTTCAGGGGAAAGCACTCGCAAGGGTCAAAATGGCGACGTAAAAGTACGAGTAATGTACAGCATGCGTTTGAAGGTAAGACAACCAATCGGTACAAAATGAATGGATGAATTAATCACATGAATAAGACAAGAGCACCAGCGGGATCACTGGGCCGCCGATCGAAGCAACAAACCAGGTACAAAACAAATATAACCGTATTCGACCTTATAGTTCTTCTTCAGGCAAGGCAAATCACTTGCAAAACAAGGAAAACAAGGAAGAACATACAGTCGCTCATCTCTTCGATCTGGGTGCAAAGTTTGATAGTATGTGATTAATGAACATTTACGGCATGTAACTGAAGGATGAAGAAAATGAAGGGGAGATGAAACAGGTTTATGTAATAATAATAATAATGGTATTATAATCACATTATGATAATAATAACACTAACAATAACGATGATAGTAATTGTAGTAATAATAAACAAAAACAGAAGAGGAAACAGGACAATAGAAAAACAGTGACAAAAATATGATTATGATAGCAATGAGAATGAAGATAATGATAATAATAATGATCATGATGATGATAGATAAAATGAATAATTAGATAAGTAAATAAATATATAAAATACGTTTGTTTGTTTTTTCATTTAACCTACGTATCCTATATCTCTTAACCACAGAATCGGAAGCAAACTTTGGGTGGCAGGGGGAGGAGTAACGGGGGGGGGGGGGGGGGGGGGGGGCTATGGTAACATTGAGGGAGGGGGGGGGGCGGCTATGGTAACATTGTGGGGGCCTATGGTAATATTGTGAAGGCAAAAAAAAAAAAAAAAAACATGCTTTAGGATGGTTGGAGAGGTGATGGGCATCGTGTACCATAATTTGTCCGTGGCTCACTGGAGGGTCAGTGAACAGTGAAACAGTACTGTGGCCAGTGTCCACCACAGCAAGCCTCGGTCCGACTGGACTTGAACTTAGTCATGTTGCTTAGATTCCATCCTTCCCCCCCGCCACCCCTCCCCGCCACCTGCTTCCTCCCTACCCTGTAGTAGGACTGTATCACACATGAGGCGATGTGGATTGACTTTCAACTGTAGTAGGACTGTATCACACATGAGGCGATGTGGATTGACTTTCAACTGTAGTAGGACTGTATCACACATGAGGCGATGTGGATTGACTTTCAACTGTAGTAGGACTGTATCACACATGAGGCGATGTGGATTGACTTTCAACTGTAGTAGGACTGTATCACACATGAGGCGATGTGGATTGACTTTCAACTGTAGTAGGATTGTACTACACAAGAGGCGATGTGGATTGACTTTCAACTGTAGTAGGACTGTATTACACATGAGGCGATGTGGATTGACTTTCAACTGTAGTAGGACTGTATCACACATGAGGCGATGTGGATTGACTTTCAACTGTAGTAGGACTGTATCACACATGAGGCGATGTGGATTGACTTTCAACTGTAGTAGGACTGTATCACACATGAGGCGATGTGGATTGACTTTCAACTGTAGTAGGACTGTATCACACATGAGGCGATGTGGATTGACTTTCAACTGTAGTAGGACTGTATCACACATGAGGCGATGTGGATTGACTTTCAACTGTAGTAGGACTGTACTACACATGAGGCGATGTGGATTGACTTTCAACTGTAGTAGGACTGTATCACACATGAGGCGATGTGGATTGACGACTTTCAACTGTAGTAGGACTGTATTACACATGAGACGATGAGGATTGACGACTGTCAACTGTAGTAGGACTGTATTACACATGAGGCGATGAGGATTGACGACTGTCAACTGTAGTAGGACTGTATTACACATGAAGCGATGAGGATTGACGACTGTCAACTGTAGTAGGACTGTACTACACATGAAGCGATGTGGATTGACGACTGTCAACTGTAGTAGGACTGTATTACACATGAAGCGATGTGGATTGACGACTGTCAACTGTAGTAGGA
>CM065737.1:60293457-60295957 GCA_033310375.1 Conus canariensis
AAGAGTTTGATATTCACGGCTTTTGTCTGCTGCTGCTGCTCTCTCTCTCTCTCTCTGTCTCTGTCTCTCTCTCTTCTCTCTCTCTCTCTGTCTCTGTCTCTCTCTCTGTCTCTCTCTCTCTCTCTCTCTCTCTCTCTATATATATATATATATATATATATATATATATATATATATATATGAAGAAAGGTGGCAGAGTGGTTAAGACGTTCGCCTGCCAGTCCAACGTGTGAGAAGTGCGCGGGTTCGAGCCCTGCCTTTCTCGCCCTTTCTATCCCAGTTTGAATGACAAATCGAACTGAACGTCAAGTCCATCGGATGGGGACTATAAGCGAGTCAGACCCCTGTGCCTTCCTGGCCCCCTGCACACATTAAAGAACCCACGGCAGTTGAAAATCGAAAAGAGCAGGGGGGTTCCCCGCTGCCCTGGCAAAATTGATGTAGATTGAAGATAGCCGCCTGGTATTTCTTACCAAGCCACAAAAATTGTCACTTACTGTTATCGTGTGCCATCGTGTACCGGTGGAAATGGAGGACACGTATAAACATCGCATGCATCCTATGTGAGAAACTGGAGGAATAAATGAGATAAATGAAAATGAGTGACTGATATTTGAATGGTACGGGAAACGACTGAATGAGCGCCAGTAGGCTGCTCTTCGGCCGGCTCTACCTGGGTAGGCAGCCCGTTGAGTGAGTGAGGTAGTGTGTTTATTGTAAAGCGCTTAGAGCTTGGTCTGTGACCGAGGATAGGCGCTATCTAAATACCCAATATAATAATAATAATTTGTTTGGTTGGTTTTTTTTTTTTTTGTTTTTTTTTTTTTTTTTTTTGCGTTTTCTTTCCATCTTTCTTTCTTTTGCTTTTTCTTTCCTTCTTTTGTTATCGCTTTCATTTCTTCTTTCTCTCTTTACAAACTAGAATACGAGAAAACGATCCAAGTTGTTTCAGCAGATTTGCATCACTAATTATTTTCATTTTAGTGATTGATCGTTGATTGCTTTTATTTTAGTGCTTGATCGTCATCTAATTTCTTTTCAGTGCTTGGTCGTTGTTGTTTTTTCCTTTTTAATGCTTGATCGTTAATTTCTTTTTACTATTTGATCGTTGATTAGTTTCTTTTAATGCTTGATCGTCGATTAATTTCTTTTTAGCGCTTGATGAATAATTGATTTTTTTTTTTTAGTGCTTGATCGTCGATTAATTTCCTTTTAGTGCTTGATCGTTGAATTTTTTTCTTTCTAGTGCTTGATCGTTAATTTTCTTTTTGTGCTTGATTGTCAATTAATTTCTTTTAAACGCTTCATCGTCGATGATTTTTTTCTAGCGCTTTATCGTTGATTAAAATTCTATTCAGTGTTTTACCCTCGATTAATTTCTTTTTAGTGCTTAAATGTTGATTAATTTCTTTTTAGTGCTTGATCGTTGATTAATTTCTTTTTAGTGCTTGATCGTTGATTATTTTTTTTAGTGCTTGATCGTTGATAAATATCTTTTGAGTGCTTGATCGTTGTTTAATTTCTTTCTAGTGCTTGATCGTTAATTAATTTCTTTTTAGTGCTTGATCGTTAATTAATTTATTTTTTAGTGCTCGATCGTTATTTAATTTCTTCTTAGTGCTTGATCGTTGATTAATTTTTTAAAGTGCTTCATCGTTGATTAATTTCTTGTAGTGCTTGATCGTTGATTAATTTCTTGTAGTGCTTGATCGTTGATTAATTTTTTAAAGTGCTTGATCGTTGATTAATTTCTTGCAGTGCTTG
The DNA here is from genome assembly GCA_033310375.1 of Conus canariensis. Classification (NCBI taxonomy): domain Eukaryota; kingdom Metazoa; phylum Mollusca; class Gastropoda; order Neogastropoda; family Conidae; genus Conus; species Conus canariensis. The sequence continues at coordinate 60,295,222 of CM065737.1, forward strand.
ATCGTTGATTAATTTTTTAAAGTGCTTGATCGTTGATTAATTTTTTAAAGTGCTTGATCGTTGATTAATTTCTTGCAGTGCTTGATCGTTGATTAATTTCTTGCAGTGCTTGATCGTTGATTAATTTCTTGCAGTGCTTGATCGTTGATTAATTTCTTGCAGTGCTTGATCGTTGATTAATTTCTTGCCTTTCTTGATCGTTGATTTTTGTCTTTCTTTCGCCCTGTTGCATTCTTCCTTCCGTCCAAACTTTCCATCTTTCTTTCAATCTTTCCGTCCTAACTTTCCATCTTTCTTTCAATCTTTCCGACCAAACTTTCCATCTTTCTTTCAATCTTTCCGTCCAAACTGTCCATCTTTCTTTCAATCTTTCCGTCCAAACTGTCCATCTTTCTTTCAATCTTTCCGTCCAAACTGTCCATCTTTCTTTCAATCTTTCCGTCCAAACTGTCCATCTTTCAATCTTTCCGTCCAAACTGTCCATCTTTCAATCTTTCCGTCCAAACTGTCCATCTTTCTTTCAATCTTTCCGTCCAAACTGTCCATCTTTCTTTCAATCTTTCCGTCCAAACTGTCCATCTTTCTTTCAATCTTTCCGACCAAAAGGTTTCAGAAGCGTTGTCCGTGGCATAACTTCGTGATTGCTTTATTTCTTTTTCTCTGTTCTTCATCCATTCCTTCCCCTTATTTCTTTCCTTTCTTACTTTCTTGCTTTTCCTTTCCTTCCTTCTTTCTT
>CM065737.1:60300957-60303457 GCA_033310375.1 Conus canariensis
CATATACTTCGCAAAAAGGTAGTGATAGATTAAATTATCTGATGACCAAAAAAAAAATCCTATATAATCAGAGGAAAAATACAAAGACATTATTTGTTTTTTGTTAGGTTTTTTTTTCTTTGTTTGTTTTCCCGCGTACAATCTTTCTTTCCATCTTTAGAAATCGTCATGTCTCGCACCCAGTGATGTTGTTGTTGTTGTTGTGGTGGTGGTGGTGGTGGTGGTGGTTTGTGTCTCCCCCACTGTACCCAAGGTTTTGCCGTACACACGACATGGGTTTCTCAAAAATAACAACAGGTGAATGTCGGGTTTCTCAGCTACCAATCGCCAAGAAGGTTTCAGAATATGACGTGTCACATAGTTTGACGTTGATATAGATAAGCAAAAGAGACAAAAAATAACACAATATGGGAAGTTTAAACAAACTTTGTTATAATAAAGCTTCTTTTACGTTCAAAATCCAGGTAAACTTTGATACAAATAAGGAATTGAATAAATAGATAAATACATGAATACATACATAAAAAACACATAAAGATGAACAAATCAATAAATATATAAATACATGCATACATGCATAAATACACACACAAATACATAAATACATACATAAATACATACATAAATACATACATACATACATACATACATGCATGCATGTATACATGTATACATACATACATTTACACATACATTTATACATACATACATACATACATTACATACATACATACATACGTACATGCATGTATACATGCATAATAATAATAATAATAATAATGAATACTTATATAGCGCCTATTCTCGGCTAGAGACCAAGCTCTAAGCGCTTTACAATCAACACTCGTTTACACAACGGGCTGCCTACCTGGGTAGTGCCGACTGAAGAGCTGCCAGCTGGCGCTTCATTCAGTCGTTTCCCGTGTCATCCAGTCAGTATCGTTCAATATCGATCACTCATTTTCCTTACTTCCTTCATTCTTTCCATTTCTCACGCAGGGTGCATGCTATGTGTAACGTGTCATCCATACCAACGGCCAAACTGGCCTACTCTTCCAAAAGTTGGTGATGGGATTGTACGTGTGTGCAAGATGTTATGCGTGCGTTCACACACGGAACCTCGGTTTATAGTCTCATTCGAAGGACTGTATGGGAAATGGAGTCAGAACCAATGTTAACTCCGAGGGAAAAATCCCCCTGTACCGAAACGCCCCCGGCGGAGGTTCGAACCCGCAACCCCAGGATCACCAAGATTACGAGTCCGGCGCTCTACCAACTGAGCTATTCCGGCTCCCCATACATACATACATACATACATACATACATACATACATACATATATATATATATATATATATATATATATATATATAATGAACAATATAAAAAAGTCCTTAAAAAATCTCAAGGTGCTCAACCCCTATATATATATATATATATATATATATATATATATATATATATATAATATATATATATCCATACATGTTGTCTGTACACTCTTGAGGTGCAAAACGAAATCATTTCTAAACGTAATCAGCTATTATCTTATCACCATGCACCAGACATAGTAACACTGTCTGATTGGTAGACGAATTGGTCGGCATTTCCATTCTGCAAATGTTTTGATTTCTCTTGGTACATACTGTTCTGTCCTGTGTGGTGCAGGATTTTGTATCAACCCTGTGTGTGTGTGTGTGTGTGTGTGTGTGTGTGTGTGTGTGTGTGTGTGTGTGTGTGTGTGTGTATGTGTGTGTATGTGTGTTTGTTTGTGTGTGTGTGTGTGTGTGTGTGTGTGTGGTGTGTGCGTGTGTGTGTGGTGTGTGTGTGTGTGGTGTGTGTGGTGTGTGTGTGTGTGTGTGTGTGTGTGTGTGCACGCGCGCGCGCGTGCGTGCGTGTATGTGTGTGAGCGCGCACGCGTGCGCGTGCATGTGTGCATTCCCTCAGCTCGATACTCCGCCTGGTCCATACTCCCCCTGCTCCATACTAATATCTATACACCCCATGCTCCATACTCCCCTGCTCCATACTAATATCTATACTCCCCATGCTCCATACTCCCCCTGCTCCATACTAATATCTATACTCCCCATGCTCCATACTCTGCATGCTCCATACTAATATCTATACTCCCCATGCTCCATACTCCCCCTGCTCCATACTAATATCTATACTCCCCATGCTCCATACTCTGCATGCTCCAAATATCTATATATTCTATACTCCCCATGCTCCATACTCCTGCATCTCCATACTAATATCTATACTCCCCATGCTCCATACTCCCATGCTCCATACTAATATTATACTCCCCATGCTCCATACTCCCCTGCTCCATACTAATATCTATACTCCCCATGCTCCATACTCCCTGCTCCATACTAATATCTATACTCCCCATGCTCCATACTCCACATGCTCCATACTAATATCTATACTCCCCATGCTCCATACTCCGCATGCTCCATACTAATATCTATACTCCCCATGCTCCATACTC
>CM065737.1:60308457-60313457 GCA_033310375.1 Conus canariensis
AATCTAACAATGTGTCTTGGGCACGATCGTAAAGTAGCCCTTTTTTGACTAAAATTCTGCTTATGTATATACTTTTCCATAATATGGATTAATTCACAAGAGGACAAATCTAAGGGATTTTTTTAAATAAATTTTTCAGCGTTTCTATTTGCTCCTTCTTTTGCGAGACTGTCTGCTATTTCATTCCACTTTATATCACAGTGAGATGGGAATCAACAAAAATCAATTCTTATGCCTAGAGTTACGCAACAATGCAGTAAATGTTTTATTTTAAAAAGCATATCTTTTCTAGCTTTGCAGTCCCAATGCTCTAGTGATTGTGAAACAATTTGGAATCAACACACAGTAAAATTTTGTAGAAAGCAGTTGGTGTATCATATATGTAAGTCAAAACATATAATTCTGAGGTATAGATTGAAAACCCCTTTCCTAAATAATATGATTTCCTGACATTGAAAGTTGATATCATAAAGCCAGAACCACTGTCAGAGGATTCCATTACCGACCCATCTGTAAACACTTTTAAATGATTTGGATAGCTGTTTTCTAAATGTTCATGAACTTCAGTTGTTAAAATATTAACGTTATCACTTTTCTTTCACAAAGTGTATCTGTAATCAAAATTGGTTATGGTAGTGGTAGTCGTGATGGTGCATCTATTTCGTTGTTAATCTGATAACATTGACCACGTTTTGTGTCCAGAAACAGGACCCCTCATCAGCAAGCGGCTGTCTGGAATCCTGACGCTCTTTGCTAAAAGAGGACGAGAGAGTCCCTGGGACCACCAGTCTGGAATCCTGAAGCTCTTTGCCCAGACCGTGGAGAGAGTCCCTGCGACCGCTGGGCGCAGTTTTTCGCACATACAGACTTTGGGATGTTGTGCGTGAGACAGCGACCACTTGGTCCAGGGGCAAGACATCACTTGATTCCCCAGTCTGCGGAATGCGAGAGAGAGAGAGAGAGAGAGAGAGAGAGAGAGAGAGAGAGAGAGAGAGAGAGAGAGAGAGAGAGAGAGATGCGCGCGTGTGTGCACAGAGAGAGAGAGAGAGACAGACAGACAGACAGAAAAAGACAGAGTCAGAGAGACAGACAGAAATGAGAGGGAGAAAGATAGAGAGAAAGACACAGCGAGCGAGCAAGAGAGATACAGACAGACAGACAGACAGACAGACAGACAGACGGGCAGACAGACAGAGGGAAGAGAGAGAGAGAGAAAAAGAGAATGAGAAGGAGGTACAGACTGGCAAACACAGGGATAGACAGACAGATTGACGGGGAGAGAGAGAAAGAGAGAGAGAGACAGGGGGAGAAAGAGAGAAAGCGAGCAGGTGTGAGTGTCGTGCGTGCGTGCGTGCGTGCGTGCGTGCGTGCGAGGTGTGTGTGTGTGTGTGTGTGTGTGTGTGTGTGTGTGTGTGTGTGTGTGTGTGTGTGTGTGTGTGAAAAGGGTTTGTTCATTACAGAAAATAAACACTGATGTCAACCCTTACAATGCCTACCCTAGTATAAACCAACTCGTCTCTGAGACAAGTCACCAGATTCCACTTCAACTGACATTCCTTCATGGCCAAAGTGAGAACGTGCAGGGGAGGGAGGGAGAAGGGCAAGCGAGGACCTCTGTCACAACCGACTTAGCTCAAAACTTTGTTGATAATGTCTGGAATTAAAGCGCATTATTTCGTTTGCGTTTATCAAGACAGGAGAAGTGAGTTTAAAAAAAAAAAAAAAAGTCAAGATGCATGGCAAATTGTTTTCATTTGGCTGTATCTCGGCTGAAGGATGAATTTGTTTTCCATGGTGCAGGGTTGATAGGGGATTCCTATGTGTCTATCTGGTTTGTGGCTGAAAGGCGAGAGATTCCTGTGTGTCTATCTGGTTTGTGGCTGAAAGGCGAGAGATTCCTGTGTGTCTCTCTGGTTTGTGGCTGAAAGGCGAGAGATTCATGTGTGTCTATCTGGTTTGTGGCTGAAAGGCGAGAGATTCATGTGTGTCTATCTGGTTTGTGGCTGAAAGGCGAGAGATTCCTGTGTGTCTCTCTGGTTTGTGGCTGAAAGGCGAGAGATTCCTGTGTGTCTCTCTGGTTTGTGGCTGAAAGGCGAGAGATTCCTGTGTGTCTCTCTGGTTGTGCTGAAGCGAGAGATCTGTGTCTCTTGGTTGTGCTGAAAGGCAGAGATTCCTGTGTGTCTCTCTGGTTTGTGGCTGAAAGGCGAGAGATTCCTGTGTGTCTCTCTGGTTTGTGGCTGAAAGGCGACAGATCCTGTGTGTCTCTCTGGTTTGTGGCTGAAAGGCAAGATTCTGTGTGTCTCTCTGGTTTGTGGCTGAAAGGCGACAGATTCCTGTGTGTCCTCTCAACTGGTTTGTTGGCTGAAAGGTGAGAAACTCCAGACCCAGGCAGAAAGGACCAGTTAAGGTCTTCATTTTTTAAGACGTTCAGTAATGACGTAATACAAAATCTAGAGGATGGTACGTGGAAGAGATTTCCATGTGTAGACCCCACCCATCCCCAACCAACCAACCATCCCCCTCTAAACTTTGATTGTCAAAACAGAGTAAAGCGACAGCCTCGAACGGTTGTCAATATGAACCTTAAGGTTGAGGTTGGGATGGGATGTTGCTGTGCTTCTTTAAAAGATTGTCATCTTCAGGAAATCGGCGGACAATGTTTATTTAAAGCGTAAAAATGTTAATGACGATGGCAGATGTCACCATGGCTGTTTTCCCTTCATGACAACCCTCGTGCTCCAAGATAGATAGATGAATAGGTATGTGCATATCTATAATATACACAGAGGGAGGGAGGGTGAAGGAGAGAGAGAGCAAAGAAAGAGAGAGAGAGAGAGAGAGAGAGAGAAAGGGGGGAGGGAGGGAGACAGAGAGAGAGTTCTCAACTAACGGAGAGAAAGATAGACAGATAGATAAAAAGACAGACAGACAGATGGGTTGATAGACAGATAGATAGATAGATGGATGAATGGATATATAGATAAGTAGATAGATAGATAGATAGATAGATAGATAGATAGATAGATAGATAGATAGATAGATAGATAGATAGATAGATAGATAGAATGGTTGACTGATTGATTGGTAGATAATTAGGTGGATAGATTTAGATGTCGGTATATGTTTTTCAACTAGCGGATAAATAGATAGATACATCAATAGACAGACAGACAGACAGATAAATAGATAGATAGACAGACAAAATGGACATACAGATAGATAGATACATACATACATACATATGTAAATAGATTGATTAATTGATTGATTGACAGATAGATAGATTTAGATGTATGTTTCTCAACTGACGGATAGATAGATAGATAGATAATAGATAGATAGATAGATAGTAGATAGATAGATTAGATAGATAGATAGATAGATAGATATACAAGTTTCTCAAATAACGGAGAAATATTGTGCTCTGTCACTTTCATCCCAACGAAAGCTGCGTGTATCCAAGATACCGCTTGGAACACCACAAGGAACAACATATCCCGTTATGTCTTTTTCGTCGTGACGCACTAAGACTGTACAAGAGTCAGTACTGTGCCTGTGGTGACCGTGCGAAACGGAAATTGATGCATATCTGAGCTGATGCAACACACATAAGTCCAGACATTTTACTTTGGTCTTTTTCGTCATTATGAAATATGTGCATATCAAAGTAGCACCGTGCGAGAGGCCAAGAGATCGTGCTTTGTCTCTAATCCTGAAAGATGTGTATCCAAGGCGTCTTTTTCATCATTACGAAATATGTACATATACAAAGATAGATAGACAGACAGACAGACAGAACACAGACAAAAGGAGAGAGAGAGAGAGAGAGAGAGAGAGAGAGAGAGAGAGAGAGAGAGAGGAGGAGGAACAATCTCCTGTTATGTCTTTTTCGTCGTAATAATATATGTATAAGGCCAAGACGTTGTACATTGCCTCTAATTACAAAAGATGTGCATTTTCAAGGCTAGTACCACGGATAAGGAAGATGGAATTCCAAGAAATTGTACTTTGTCTCTGATCAGAAAAGATGTGATTATCAAAGCTAGTGCCACGGGTAGGGAAGGCGGCCTGTTCTGCTTAATCATTATAAAATCTGTTTGTTTTAACTTCAGTTAACGTTAAAGTCCCTCAGCCTATTAGCCGTCAAGGCAGGGAACTGTCAGAAGTGAATCGTATCTGAGGCACGGCACGATGAAAGGCGGGGCCCACCTCGTTCCTTCCGCCGCCTTCAACCTTCTCTGTCCTGAATCAAGCACCATTCAGTGCTGGGCGTACAGAGAGGATTGTCGAGCCGAAAAATCCCACGTGACGAGTGCTCGAACTCGCGCGCATCAGCTCCCCTGGCAAGCGCTTTGACCGCTTGTCCACGGGCCCCTCTTCAACGTTTGTAGCGTGGATTAAAAACAAGAGATTGTGTTAGTCGTGATCATGAATTCTGTGTGTGTTAAGTTTGTGCCACAGACAAGGGCAAGAGATTACAGTAAGACTGTGCTTCATCATTGTCATCATTGTAAAATCAGCGTAGTGTCAACGTCGTACCACTGAAAAAGACGAGAGGTTGTTTCATGTGTTCTCCGTCATTACAAAAGAGGCTTGCTTTGTTTATAGAGTCACAGATGGAGAAACTGTTTGGAGGAGAGAAGGAGAGAGAGAGAGAGAGAGAGAGAGAGAGAGAGAGAAGAGAGAGAGAGAGAGAGGGAGGGAGGGAGGGAGGGAGAGAGAGAGGAAGGGAAGGGAGGAGAGAGAGAGAGAGAGAGAGAGAGAGAGAGAGAGAGAGAGAGAGAGAGAGAAAGCTGGGTAAAAAAAGTGAGGGTGTACAAGGCAGCTGTGCCACATATCAACACGAGGAGTTATTCTGTGTGTTCATCATTTTGAAAGAGGCCTACTGTGTCTCTACAATCACTGACGTAAAACCTGTGCAGGAGAGTAGAGACATGAACACGGCTACCAGACTGAAGGTGTACAAAGCAGTTGTACCGCCCACACTATTGTATGCTCGT
>CM065737.1:60318457-60328457 GCA_033310375.1 Conus canariensis
GCACACACGTACACACACATGCGCGCGTACACAAACACATGAACACACTTGTACACACACACACACACACAAACACACACACACGCATACATACATACACAAACACGTATACACACATACACGCACTCACACACACACACACACACACACACACACACACACACACACGCGCACGCACGCACGCACGCACGCACGCACGCACACACACACACACACACACACATACAGAGGAGAGAGGGGGGGGGTCATTGTGTGGTACACATGTCAGATGAGAACGCGCACACACGCAACCATGCATGCACGCGCACACACATATACACGCGCTCGCTCTCCATCTCTTTCTTTCTCTTTCTCCCCATCCCCCCCCCCTCCTCCCCAATATCCCACCGTCACCCAAACTCTCTCTGTCTCTCTCTCTGTCTCTGTCTCTCTGTCTCTGTCTCTGTCTCTGTCTCTCTCTCTCTCTCTCTCTCTCTCTCTCTCTCTCTTCTCTCTGAGTGGCTTCCCTTGCTCGGCTACCAGCAAGAAGCATTGCATCAGAGGTCTAAACATTTTATTATTTTCTTTTTTGAAAGGAACAATTAACAATGCCTGCTACAGGACTTCCAACGTCTTTCGAATTATATGCTGAACGCACTGTTGCAAGAACTATCGCTGTCGTCATTCCAAATTGGAATGTATGCTGAACACGCTGTTGCAAGAACTATCACTGTCGTCATTCCAAACTGGAATGTATGCTGAACACGCTGTTGCAAGAACTATCGCTGTCGTCATTCCAAACTGGAATGTATGCTGAACACACTGTTGCAAGAACTATCGCTGTCGTCATTCCAAATTGGAATGTATGCTGAACACACTGTTGCAAGAACTATCGCTGTCGTCATTCCAAATTGAAGGAAGAGGAGCACCGACTGTGGTCGTGTTGCGTTTGAAAGAGCCGCCAAGTCAACGGCACGCCGCCCACACCGGTCAAGACAACACTGTCGTCTACCGCAGGGGGCCGGAATAGCTCAGTTGGTAGAGCGCCGGACTCATGATCCTGAGGTTACAGGTTCGAATTTCGGTACAGGGGGATTTTTCCCTCGGAGTTAACATTGGTTCTGACTCCATTCCCCATACAGTCCTTCGAATGAGACTATAAACCGAGGTTCCGCGTGTGAACGCACGCACAACATCTTGCACACACGTAAAATCCCATCACCAACTTCCGGAAGAGAAGGCCAGTTTGGCCGTTGGTATGGATGACACGTTACACATAGCATGCACCTTACCCGAAGTTGGAGTATGGCTGCCTTAATGGCGGGATAAAAAAAAAGGTCATACACACAAAAGTGTCAGAATCTTCAACTCGATGAAGGTGGACACTCAAAGAAAGAAAGAGAAAGAAAGAAAGAAGAAGAAGAAAGAAGAAGAAGAAGAAGAAGAAGAAGAAGAAGAAGAAATGTCCTTCACAGATTTAGAGAGACAGGAGACGGGCTGAGGTGCACAGAGCGGTGACAAAACAGAAGGCAAGTCCTACACTATCTGCACAGAGCAGTGACAAAACAGAAGGCAAGTCCGACACCATCAGCACAGAGCAGTGACAAAACAGAAGGCAAGAAGGCAAGTCCGACACCATCTGCACAGAGCAGTGACAAAACAGAAGGCAAGAAGGCAAGTCCGACACCATCAGCACAGAGCAGTGACAAAACAGAAGGCAAGAAGGCAAGTCCGACACCATCAGCACAGAGCAGTGACAAAACAGAAGGCAAGAAGGCAAGTCCGACACCATCTGCACAGAGCAGTGACAAAACAGAAGGCAAGTCCTACACCATCTGCACAGAGCAGTGACGAAACAGAAGGCAAGTCCGACACCATCAGCACAGAGCAGTGACAAAACAGAAGGCAAGTCCTACACCATCTGCACACAGCAGTGACAAAACAGAAGGCAAGTCCGACACCATCAGCACAGAGCAGTGACAAAACAGAAGGCAAGTCCGACACCATCAGCACAGAGCAGTGACAAAACAGAAGGCAAGTCCTACACCATCTGCACACAGCAGTGACAAAACAGAAGGCAAGTCCGACACCATCAGCACAGAGCAGTGGCAAAACAGAAGGCAAGTCCGACACCATCTGCACAGAGCAGTGACAAAACAGAAGGCAAGTCCGACACCATCTGCACAGAGCAGTGACAAAACAGAAGGCAAGTCCTACACCATCTGCACAGAGCAGTGACAAAACAGAAGGCAAGTCCTACACCATCTGCACAGAGCAGTGACAAAACAGAAAACAAGTCCGACACCATCAGCACAGAGCAGTGACAAAACAGAAGGCAAGAGGGCAAGTCCGACACCATCTGCACAGAGCAGTGACAAAACAGAAGGCAAGTCCGACACCATCTGCACAGAGCAGTGACAAAACAGAAGGCAAGTCCGACACCATCAGCACAGAGCAGTGACAAAACAGAAGGCAAGTCCTACACCATCTGCACACAGCAGTGACAAAACAGAAGGCAAGTCCGACACCATCTGCACAGAGCAGTGACAAAACAGAAGGCAAGTCCGACACCATCAGCACAGAGCAGTGACAAAACAGAAGGCAAGTCCTACACCATCAGCACAGAGCAGTGACAAAACAGAAGGCAAGTCCGACACCATCTGCACAGAGCAGTGACAAAACAGAAGGCAAGTCCGACACCATCTGCACAGAGCAGTGACAAAACAGAAGGCAAGTCCGACACCATCAGCACAGAGCAGTGACAAAACAGAAGGCAAGTCCGACACCATCAGCACAGAGCAGTGACAAAACAGAAGGCAAGTCCGACACCATCTGCACACAGCAGTGACAAAACAGAAGGCAAGTCCGACACCATCAGCACAGAGCAGTGACAAAACAGAAGGCAAGTCCGACACCATCAGCACAGAGCAGTGACAAAACAGAAGGCAAGTCCGACACCATCAGCACAGAGCAGCGACAAAACAGAAGGCAAGTCCTACACCATCAGCACAGAGCAGTGACAAAACAGAAGGCAAGTCCGACACCATCAGCACAGAGCAGTGACAAAACAGAAGGCAAGTCCGACACCATCAGCACAGAGCAGTGACAAAACAGAAGGCAAGTCCGACTCCATCTCCCCTCTGCTTTGTTTCGCCCAGCGCCTCCAAGTTTTGTTGTTGTTGTTTTTTTACATGGACACCGAGTCGGACATTTTACATGATGACAGTCTTGCCTGTAGAGAAATGTGCACGTGAGACAAGTGTAATTCAGCAGTGCTGTCCTATCATCTGCTGCTGAGAATGACTTAAATCCTCAGTCAGTATTATTAATAAATGACAACAGTGGTATTTTGCAAACTCAGTCAGATAAACACACAAACGCTAACGTTGAGAGACTTGAAAATAATCCGCAGTCAGTTACACTGAGTGAATACGACGACAGCCTGCCCTCACATCTACAGGAGACTGAAGCAGAGAGCGAAGACACAGGCAACAGCAACGCGGACGTCTGTGAATCGGCTGACACAACACAAGTTACTGTGTCTGATCTTTACAAAGCCATAACGCAGTGTTGTGAACATACATCAGAGCGAATGGACGATCTTATCAGCTGTTTCAAATCAGGCGGAAAGGACAGATGTGACAGTAGTGCTGGTAACGATGGAAATCCTCGTTTAGAAACTCCCTAAGAACCATGAATTTCCCTTGCATCAAAGCTTGTTCTGACCCAGAGCTGGTTGTTAAGGAAGTTCTGCTTAAGATGTGACCTTAAGGTCGCACACTTTATTGTCATGTAAACGTACGATCACAGACCTGGTTTGAGAGGAAATCTTGATGTGGAAGTGTTAAGAACATTGACGTTTGCTGTTGTTTGTTCACTTTGTCTTATCACTGTGCCGAAGCCTTTCGGAACTAAAAAGAAGTTAAAAAAAAGAGATGGAAAGAAAGAAAAAAATGAAGGAAGAAATAGAAACAGATGGAAGGAAGGAAAGAAAGAAAGAAAGGAAGAGAGCAGGGAAGAAAGAGAGAGATAGAAAGAGAGACGGATGTTGGAGAAATGCACTTGATGCAAAGGGCTATCTGTGTCTGTCTGTATCTGCCTGTCCGTCTATCTGTCTGTCCCTCTGTCTGCCTGTCTGTCTGTCTGTCTCTGTCTCTGTCTCTCTCTCTTTGTCTCCCCACCCCCTTCCTCTCTCTGTCAAAGTCTGTCTGTCTGTCTGTGTGCCTGTCTGTCCGTCCGTCTGTCTGTCTCTCTCTCTCTCTCACTCACTCAGTGTGTGTGTGTGTCTCTGTCTGTCTATCAGTGTGTCTGTTCGTCTGTCTGTCTCTCTGTCTGTCTCTCTGTCTCTGTTTATATCTGTCTGTCTGTCACTCTCTGTCTCTGTCTCTCTCTCTCTCTCTTTCAATGTCTTTGTCTGTCTGTCTGTTTGTTTGCGCGCCTGTCTGCTCTCTCTCTCTCTCTCTCTCTCTCTCTCTCTCTCTCTCTCTCTCTCTCTCTCTCTCTGAAAACATGTTCATCTGGACTATATTGAGCGAGCGAAATCAGGACAGAGAGAGAGAGAGAAGAGAGAGAGAGAAGAGAGAGAGAGAGAGAGAGAGAGAGAGAGGAGAGAGAGAGAGAGATTGAGTGAATTGTAATTAAAAAAAGAATTATAATACCAAAGGAAAACGATTCTCAAAACGATAAACCTACAGATTTCAGAACTTGAAGAAGCAGCTCATTGAAGACCCTGCAAATGAAGAGATGCAGGCCACACATATTCCTTTAAAGCAGGAATCAGAATGAAGAGATGCAGGCCACATACATTCCTTTAAAGCATGAATCAAATGAAGAGATGCAGGCCACACACATTCCTTTAAAGCATGAATCAGAATCAAATGAAGAGATGCAGGCCACACACATTCCTTTAAAGCAGGAATCAAATGAAGAGATGCAGGCCACACATATTCCTTTAAAGCAGGAATCAGAATGAAGAGGTGCAGGCCACACATATTCCTTTAAAGCAGGAATCAGAATGAAGAGATGCAGGCCACACATATTCCTTTAAAGCAGGAATCAGAATGAAGGCAACTGAATGACGCAAAGGGGGCAAAGATAAGTTCCAGACTTAAATGGATAGAGGATGGGAAACGAAATATACAGTATTTTTGCCGGGGGGGGGGGGGGGGGAAGCGAAAAGGTACTATGAGGTTGCGTAAAGACACTGGAGAAGTACTGAGTAAACAGAGAAATATTTGACAACAGCAGGTCTCATTTAACAAAAAAAATCTGTGTAGCCAAACAACACTAACAGGAAATATTAGACATGAGACTTACAAATTCATAGAGTCAGAAGCTTGTCCACGTTTCGGAGAGAACGATGCTGCCTTATGTGAGGGACTTGTCACCATAGAGGAAACGACTGATCTTAAAGGTGACAGTCCGTTACCCGGTTGCGAAGGAATCACGACAGAATTCTGAAAATTCTTTTGGGCTAAACGAGGCAAATTCAGAACAACTTCATTCATTGGATCTTTTGTTTCTAAAGGTGCATTGTCAAACATCCAAAACCACGGAATGATTTGTTTATCACACAATGGAAAATGTTCAGAAAGAGATCAATCAACTACATTGAGACTGATAATCTTGACTAATACAAATTCTAGAATCCTGGTGAATGTTCTAGCGGAAAGACTCAGCAAAGTTATTCACAGGTTCATCAGCAAAAATCAGGTTAGCTAATTGAAAAGTAGAATCACCGCAACGTTCATTAATCAATTGATGATGTAATAAACTTCTTAAACATACGTATTGAAGCTGAATATCTACTTGCAACCAACAACTCTAAAGCCCTCGATTCAATATCCAGAATTTTTTTTCTTAGGTGCATTGTATGTTTTTTTGCAAGCAGTATTAATCACGGACGCTGGATGTCTGAACCTTTCGATATTTCTTGTGGTATCAGACAAGGTTGCCCGTTCTTACCTGCGGCGTGTAGACTGGCTGTAGAGCTGCTCCCAACTGAAATTAGGAACAGTTCTTCAGAGGGCATGAAAACACAAAACCCCCTGACACATCTTTCAAATGTCCACTTCATATCAAAATGTAAAACAAATGGCCGACGACAGAACAGACATCATGACAACTTTAGAAATACTTGTTGCGTTTGAAAGAATATCTGGTCTTAAATTAAATGCTCAAAGGACAAAGATTTTAAGATTTGGTGAGAAGAATAAAGACGAAAATATTCCATTTATCTTGGGGAAAAAAAAATAAACAAATAAAATGTTTGGGGAGTAAAATGAAAACTTATAATGGGCATTCATTTTGAAACAAACAAAATGACTACAGACATTGCAGACAACTGGTCACATAGATTGGGTCTAATTACCTCCCTTATCAAACAATGGCGTTAAACCAACATCAACATTCAAAGTAAAGATTACTGTGATAAAGACTTTTTAATAAGCAAATTTATATATGTAATACAAATTGTAAGTCTTCCTTATAGTGTATTAAGTAAATACAATTCTATCCAAATTCCTCTGGCAGAAAAAAAAAAATCAAAGCAATATGAAAGTGTTTGAACAAGTAAAACGCGAAGTGCTGGAAATTGAGTACGGAGAGGGAATGGAGTAGGTGAGAGGGGCTAACAAATACTGAACATGTCAAATATGCAAACTTAATTTACAATGGGTAGGAAAACTATTTAAAGCGACAGAAAGACGAAACTGGTGTCTTCTTCCAAAGTGGTATTTGGAAAAGCTTGAAAAACGTGATAGAATTTTCCATATGAACTATAAAAGAAAAACAAAATGACGCAAAGAACGCCCAGCTTGCGCCGAACTTGAGAAGATAAGTGATTGCTCATAACAACTACCGGATTTAAACAGGTCACTCAGCTAGGAATAGCACTTACTTGGAGCTTTCGACAGACCTCCGTCCGTCTTCTTCAGCTCGTTCTTCGTTTTCATTGTTCTGAATGTTGTTAATCTTGCCTGAAGAAGACCTAAGAGGTCAAAACGCGTCGTGTTCTGTTTGTACTTTGCTTGTCCCTGACATCTGGCGGATTTACTTTAATTTCCTTTTGATGAAAATTGGTTTGTTTCCTTCTGCAGTCACCTCACTCTGACGCTAACTATAAAAGAAAAGATGTTAAAGGACTGGACAGAATAATAATAATAATGAGGGCAATTTCTATAGCGCCCATCCTAACAACGTAGGCTACAGGGCGCTTTTTTTTAACAAGTTTAACAAGTTTAACAAGTTTTAACAATTCAACATCTAAAAGATGTTATCAGAAACACACACACACACACACACACACACACACACACACACACACACACACACACACAATTCTGCGTTCACGAGTCATAAACACACACACACACACACACACACACACACACACACACACACACACACACACACACACACATGCACGCACACATGCACGCACACAGCCCACTCGCGCGCGCGCGCACACACACACACACACGCGCGCGCGCGCGCGCGCGCGCGCACGCACGCACACACGCACGCACGCACGCACGCACGCACGCACGCACACACACACACACACACACGACACACACACACACACACACACACACACACACACACTGGAACATAATGTTACATACATAAACACACTATATAACCGGTGAACAGCTCATTTGTACACCAGCAAAGTGTGCAAGTGACATGTAGTAATTTAGTAATATTTCAGGTGACGTAGATGGAAAAGTAGTGAATTTCAGAGTATTGCAGCAGAAAATGAGAATGCTCTAGAACCGTGCTGCTTTCGGTTATATGAGGGAATTCGAAAAATTCAGTCATCAGAAGAAGAACGGAGGGGACGTGTAGGAAAATATATTTCGAAGCGATCAGAGAGATAGGTAGGCGCTTCACCTGTGATAACCTTATAACATAGACAGGCCGACTTATACTGAATTCTGTGCTCAATTTTGATTGAGCCAGTGTAATTTCTTCAAGAGATCCGAAGTATGGTGCTGTTTTGGCACCTTGAAGATAAGGCGAGCGGCTGAATTTTGAACACGTTGTAGTGGCTGGAATATGGCTGCGGGTACACCAAGGAAAAGAGCGTTACAATAATCTAGTCTTGACAGAATGCAGGAAGACGCCAATGTCTTCGTGGCCTGTTCTGTAAGGAAAGGTCTGATGGAGCTGATGCGACGGAGTTCGAGAAAGGATGCTTGGCAGATTTTGACTATCTTACCATGGCTATCTAGACCATGAATTTTGAAAAAAAAAAATCCTTGTCATCTATTTAGAAAACAAATTTGTAACTATGCTGGAAAACAGTAACTGTAATAATTTTCAAAGTCAGAGGCCCTTCAATAATCCATTATTTACTCGTAGACACAAACTTTTTTTTTCCATCTTAACAAAGGAAAGGGACTGAAACGAAGAAACAGGTCATTCAATTCTCCAGAAAACCACATTACTTACTCGAGAGGAATTGCAAAACTCGATCAGACATAGCGAACACTGTACTGGACAATAACATAGGGTTCAACGCCTACCTTGATCAGACATAACGAACACTGTACTGGACAATAACATAGGGTTCAACGCCTACCTTGATCAGACATAACGAACACTGTACTGGACAATAACATAGGGTTCAACGCCTACCTTGATCAGACATAACGAACACTGCACTGGACAATAACATAGGGTTCAACGCCTACCTTGATCAGACATAACGAACACTGCACTGGACAATAACATAGGGTTCAACGCCTACCTTGATCAGACATAACGAACACTGTACTGGACAATAACATAGGGTTCAACGCCTACCTTGATCAGACATAACGAACACTGCACTGGACAATAACATAGGGTTCAACGCCTACCTTGATCAGACATAGCGAACACTGCACTGGACAATAACATAGGGTTCAATGCCAACCTTGATCAGACATAGCGAACACTGCACTGGACAATAACATAGGATTCAACGCCTACCTTGCACTGAAGAGACCAAAGCTAAGTGACAAACTCGTTCATTTTCGTTGTCCTATTTGTTTGTGCCTTGCCTGAAGAAGACCTAAGAGGTCGAAACGCGTCGTGTTTTGTCTTGTGACTCGTTTGTCCACGTTTCTCTTGGCGGTGGGCTAACATTTATTTAAGATTTGTTTACATTTCCGCCTGCAGTCGTCTCACTTAATAACATTTTAATCAACGCTGTTCTAAAGACTATTCTAACAGTGGACACAGAACGGCGAACAAGAATGAGAAAAACAGATGTGTGAGGCTAGTCGGTGAGTTGCTGTAACGTGTCAGTGAGGGATATTAAGAAATTCGTACTTGACACTAAAGAAAATCAATGACACCTAGTACGTCTCATTTTTGCCTCAGAAAATTGGGCATTACATCAGACACATCGATATGATCTGGAGTAAAAGAAACAAGATTTAGAGTCCTGCATAGGAAAATCGTGCATAACGTTTGTCCTTCTGAGCAAATATTCTTCTAAGCAAAATGCACGTAAAAGAAAATAATAAGTGCTCTTATTGTCCTTACACAGTCTCGTATATATTGAGCAATTTTTTTTCTACGTTTGTCCAGTTGTGGAGAAGTTTTGGGTTTTCTTTTGTGTCCAGGAAGTTATTTATCTTAAAAAAAGGTTATATGATTAAAGCTCTCAGCATTAGAAAGATTGTTTGGAGTTTGTTTTTTTAAGTCATAAAACTACATTATTCTTTTAGTTTGGATGTGTATAAGCATTTTAAAAAGGCTCTGTTTTCTGTTCACAACACATTTCTCAAAATAGCCAGACATTAGGAAATATCCCGTTTCTTTTGAAATAGATTGGCAAAACATGATACCCGACAGAACTTCGTTGATTGAATATGTGTGTACAAAACAGTTATTGGCGCCCATGGGAAGTGTATGCCTTAAATTCTGTACTCTCTCTCTCTCTCTCTCTCTCTCTCTCTCTCTCTCTCTCTCTCTCTCTCTCCTCTCTCTCTCTCTCTCTCTCTCTCTCTCTTGTCTCTATCTCTCTCAT
>CM065737.1:60330957-60343457 GCA_033310375.1 Conus canariensis
TGACAGATCATTTATACACATACGAAAGAGAAGAGTCCGGAGAACAGAGCCTTGTGGTACACCAAGAGCGACTGGTTAAGAGCAATATGTCAATAACGTTGGTTAAGAGCAATATGCAATACGTTGGTTAAGAGCAATATGCAATACGTTGGTTAAGAGCAATATGCAATACGTTGGTTAAGAGCAATATGCAATACGTTGGTTAAGAGCAATATGCAATACGTTCAAGCGAATTCGTTGTGTCCTGTTCTTAAGATGTGACCGAGGGAAGAGTATAACTTGGATTTCTTTTAAAACGTTTTGGTAATTCATGATTATAGAACGCCTGCACACATACGAACAGTATGACTAATATACATCAAAAGCAACGACCCACAATTTTATGATAATTATAATGTTCACGAAATAAGAAGATGACAACATATACAAGTTACAACTACAGGTAGGTGAAAGTGCGGTATATTCATAAAGCTCATGGTTACATGTTAAAAAAAACTCTGACTAAGAGCCAAATATAAACTCAATGTATAGAGATTAGCTGCAGGCATTACATATTGCTAATTCTTTAAACAACAGTGCCCTGTAACCTTTTTTTCTCGACAATCAGTTCATCAGTCTTTAGTTTCACGTAATGAGAGAAAAATATGACGACCACGAATTGCTGAATTCAGCCGTGATAGTTCACAGACTCTTAATCTCATTTTTGACAACAACAACAAAAAGTTAATGACATTATTTATTATGGGATTTTAATTTTGCAGTTTTCGTTTATGGGGAAAAAAAAGTTTGATCAAGCGCAGTATGACATAGTGTGATCTGTTTTAACCCACTTATCAACCGCAGTATGACATAGTGTGATCTGTTTTAACCCACTTAAAAGAAGATCTACTGTTCCGCCGAACGAAAGAGACAAACAAATGACGAGACAAAACACGTCGCGTTTCGACCTCTTTGGTCTTCTATCGGCAAGACAAACAGCATCCAAGACTATGAAAACGAAGAACTATTAATCACTCATCTCCTCAAACTGGGTGCAATATGACACCCATGAAAACCACACAAAGTTTAAATCCCGTAATATCACACGAGCCTTAGTCTGTGCGATCACCAAAGAGGTCGAAACGCGTCGTGTTTTGTCTTGTAATTTGTTTTTGTCTCTTTCGTTCGACGGAACAGTAAATGTGCTTTTAAGTTTGTTACAGTCACCTCACTTAAAACCTGTTTTAATTCTTTAAGTACATCTCAGTAGGAAAAACTGTTCAACATATCCACCGCGTACAATGACTGCAGCTGGAACACGGCAAGGATGAGACTCCTCCCCTACATTGTTACAGTGATGATGTTTTTTCAAAATCCGTATCAATTTGTTCAATATGTTGTGGTCTACGAGCGCGTTGCGCCTTCTTCAAATCGAGAGCAAACAGTTCCGGATATGTTTGCTTCTTCCGTCAGTGGCGGATCACTCTGAGAGAGGGGGTTCAGTGGGGGCAAGGGGGGGGGGATGTAGGGAAGAGAGTGATACAGGCGAAAGCTACACCGACTGGAGTGGAAGAACTTGTGGTGTTCCATATGATTAGTTTGGGTGAGGAGAGAGAGAGAGAGAGAGAGAGAGAGAGAGAGAGAGAGAAGAAGAAAGAGACAGACAAACAGGCAGACAGACGGAGAGAGAGAAAGAGACAGATAGACAGACAGACAGGCAGACAGACGGGGGAAGAGAGACAGATAGACAGACACATAGACAGACAGGCCGGCAGGCAGAAAGACGGAGGGGAGAGAGAGAGAGAGAGAGAGAGAGAGAGAGAGAGAGAGAGAGAGAGAGAGAGAGAGAGAGTAAGAGACACAGACAGACAGACAGGCAGGCAGACACAGAGAGACAGACAGACAGACAGAGGGAGGGAGGGAAGGAGGGGGAGAGAAAGAAAGAGGGAGGGAGAGGGACAGAGGGAGAGAGAGACAGACAGACCAAAGGAGGAGGGAAAGACTGATGGAGGGACAGAGAGAGAGAGAGAGAGAATGAGAGAGAGAGAGAATGAGAGAGAGAGAGAGAGAAGGAGAGAGTGAGAGAGAGAAGAAGAGAGAGAGAGAGAGGAGTGAGAGAGAGAGAATGAAAGAGAGGAGAGAGAGAGAGAAGGAGAGAGAGAGAGAAGGAAAGAGAGAGAGAGAGGGGGAAAGAGACAGACGGTAGAGGGGTTGGGGGGGGGGGGGTAAGGATAAGATTCAGACGAAGGGGTGGATATAACACTAAATTCACATTGCACACAAGCGAAAAGAGAGACAAGGGCCTATTTAACCTTCCTATCTCTCTCACTCCGAACTCTGTCTATCTGTCTCTCTGTCTCCCTCTGTCTGTCTGTCTGTCTGTCTGCCTTTCTCTCTCTCTCTCTCTCTCTCTCTCTCTCTCTCTGTCGCTCTCGCTCTCTCTCTCTCTCTCGCTCCTTCCATCAATCCCTCCCTCCTGCCTTTGTCTTTCTGTGTGTCTGTGTGTCTGTGTGTCTGTGTCGTTGTCTGTCTGTCTGTCTGTCTCTCTCTCTTCTCTTCTCTCTCTCTCTCTCTCTCTCTCTTTCCATCAGTCCCTCCCTCCTCCCTTTGTCTTTCTGTCTTTCTTTGTGTCTGTGTGTTTGTGTGTGTCTGTGTGTCTGTCTGTCTGTCTGTCTGTCGCTCTCTCTCTCTCTCTCTCTCTCCTCTCTCTCTCTCTCTCTCTCTCTCTCTCTCTCTCTCTCTCTCTCCAACGAGTGACTCACAATCACACGGCATGACGTGTGCGGGCTGTTCTCCAAGTTTCTCCAACCTTCTTTTCTTGGCACTCACCGTCCTAAACATACCCCCCCCCCCCCCCCCTGCCGCTGTACCTGTGGCCCCAACACCCCGACAGAAATCAGTCACTCTGGCACCGCGGAAAAAGGTAGTGTGGGGCTCTGAGAATAGAACGGGTATATTTCTTCATAGTATTCCGTCTTCTTCTTCTTCTTCTTCTTCTTCTTCTTCTTCTTCTTCTTCTTCTTCTCTTCTTCTCTTCTTCTTCTTCTCTCTCTTCTTCTTCTTCTTCTTGCTGTTCTTGCTGCTGCTGCTGTTGTTGTTGTTCTTGTTCTTGTTCTTGTTCTTGTTCTTCTTGACTATTTCTTCTTCTTCTTCTTCTTCTTCTCCTCTCCTCCTCCTCCTCCTCCTCCTCCTCCCTCCTCCTCCTCGTCCTCCTCCTCCTTCTTCTCTATCTGTCTGTCCCCCCCCTCTCTCTCTCTCTCTCTTTTTCTGCCTGCCTGCCTGCCTGCCTGCCTGCTCTGTCTGTTGTCTGTCTGTCTGTCTGTCTGTCTGTCTGTCTGTCTCTCTCTCTCTCTCTCTCTCTCTCTCTCTCTCTCTCTCTCTCTCTCTCTCTCGCTTTCTCTCTCCACTCCCCTCATCTTTTTATAGTGTGGCTTTTATTGCTTTTCGGTTTAAGGTTGTTTTTCCGGTGTATTTCACTCCTTGGCGTAGGAGGGTGGGTGCGCGAGCGCGCGCGCGCACGTGTGTGTGTGTGTGTGTGTGTGTGTGTGTGTGTGTGTGTGTGTGTGTGTGTGTGTGTGTGAGTGCGTGCGTGCGTGCGTGTGTGAGTGTGTGTGTGTGTGCGTGTGTGTGTATGTGCGTGCGTGCGTGTGTGCGTGTGTGTGTATGTGCGTGCGTGCGTGTGTGTCCGTGTGTCTGTGTGTGTCTGTGGGCTTACGTGTAAGGTAGGTATGACTCATACGTGTTTCTATTCTGGAAAAAGACGTATCACTTTTGGATGTGAATCTGTCCCTTTCTGGACCTCGAACTGCTATTTATATCTCGGATGTATCGAAAAAGGATGTTGTGGGAGGGACAGCAAATAAAAAATAAAAAAAAAGGGGGGGGGTGAGGAAAGAAGGGGAGGTGGATGGTGGTGATGATGGTGGTAGGGCTGGAGATGGTGTTCTTACTTGACTTCCGTGTGTGTAGGCTTCGTAGCCAAGTTTCTGGTCATTCAATGACAGGTAGCTCGTTTGTCACGTGCAGCTTGGAGTGTGTCTGTTCGTTTTGTAAAGATAAATTATGGAGTCTAGTGAGCTGGGTGTGTGTTTTCTCTTAAGAGTGGTCCGTAGTTGGTTGCTTGTGTACAGCAATGGTGATGATTACAGCTAAATTGAGTACCCTCTCTTCAGGTGCATGTTTATGGCAATAATGATAATGGCCACTAGTTGAAGGCTTTTCCTTCACTTCACTGTATATGGCGATAAAGATGATGAAGACTTATTGAGCACTTTTTCTTCAGTTTCTGGTATATAGCGATAATGATCATGAGAACTAATTGAACGTTTTGTTTTTTTTCTCTTCAGTTCATTGTATATAGCTATAAAGATGATGAAGACTTATCGAGCACTTTTTCTTCAGTTTCTTGTATATAGCGATAATGATCATGAGAACTAATTGAACGCTTTTTTTTCTTTTAATTCATTGTATATAGCGATAAAGATGATTCAAGACTTGTTGAGCACTTCTTCCTCAGTTGTTTGTGTTTAGCGCATGCTCCCTCGTACATGGGCTGGTGAAGAGATAGGGGTGGTGTGTGTGTGTGTGTGTGTGGGGGGGGTGATATGGTTAGGGTGGAGGCGCATGATAGCGGGGGTGTGGTGGGGGTGGGGTGGGAGGTGAGGTGAGGGGTTAGGGGGTATCAGATCAGTGGAACACATTTTTCTTTTTATAACACCATCAACACCACCACCAACTCACCCCCCCTTACTTCCACCCCCTTCCCCCACCCCACTACCCCCCTCACACACACACGCACACATACACACACACACACATACACACCCCACACACACACACACACACACACATCGCCATCTGGTTCAACCCACCGATGCGGGCTACTTGCGCACTCTTGCGGCCCTGACGTCATGGCCAGACCAAAAATAGCCCCACGCGCAGTCGGGACACCCCATAACAGCCCGAAGGGAAGGCGGAGGGGAAGGAGGGGGGAGGGAGGAACGGAGGGAGAAGAAGGGTGTGTGGAGGGGGTATGGGAGAGGGGTAAGGGTTTGGAGGTTGCGGGTAGGTGGTGTGTGTGTGGGGGGGGGGGGGGTTGGGGACGGGGCGGGGGGTTGAGGGGATGGGGGGTGGGGGTAACAAGAGATGGAGTCGGAACGGGGGGACTGGGTTAGATGGGTGGTAGCGGCGGTGGGTGGGAGGAAGCTAGGTGAGAACTAAGGCATCGTCAGCATGCACCAAGGGCAGGAGAGGAAGAGAAATATGTGGACAAAAGAGAAGAAAGCATGACATTCGTACGCCAGCATGTTTGAGAGCGCCTGCTGGCGTGCACACACACACACACATGCGTACATACATACAAACGCGCAAACACGCGCGCGCGCGCGCCACACACACACACACACACACACACACACACACACACACACACACACACACACACACACACATGAACTGAATGATACCAGTGTGTTGTCAGATTAGGCTTTGATGGTCCTGACTCGAACAAAACAAACTCAGTGAAGAAATGTTCTGTCAGATGTTTAGTTGCAAAGTGAGGCGACTGCAGACAGAGATCTAAACAAATCTTCTAAAACATTTGAAGCACTGTATCCGCCAAACATGAACAAACGAATCACAGGACAGAACACGACGCGTTTCGACCTTTTAGGTCTTCTTCAGGCAAGATGAACAACACCCAGGACAACGAAAATGAAAAATCAGCAATTACTTTTCTCATTGAATTCGGCGCAAGATGGGCGTTAATTCAATACAATACAATACCGTACTGTACAGTACAATACAATACAATACAACACAATACAGTACTCACACATCTACAACATGATTTATAAATGGGGTCTGCTTACTGTATTGTTCATTAGGAGAATTTATCAAGTCAGCAACATCTATCAACATCAGCAGATTTGATCAAGATCAGCAGAACTCATCAACATCATCAAAATTCAGTAACACCAACAGAAGTGATCAACGTCGAATAGCTGGAAAGATCAAATAACCGTTGCATGTCTGTAGATACCTCATTTTACGATGATCATTATCCAGTAAGCCCATGAACGTGTGAAAGACTCAAAATTTTCCATCTCTTAACACGGTGTTTCCTTTATCGCTCTTGTTGCTGTTTATGTTCAGAGGACTGGGCAGAGCAGTGGGTACACCCCTCGCCCTCAGAACTGAGGTTAACCCTTTTCAGCACAATCATTTTTTGATGTGAGTTGTTCTTCACCAACTGAGGTTAACCCTTTTCAGCACAATCATTTTTTGATGTGAGTTGTTCTTCTCCAACTGAGGTTAACCCTTTTCAGCACAATCATTTTTTGATGTGAGTTGTTCTTCTCCAACTGAGGTTAACCCTTTTCAGCACAATCATTTTTTTTATGTGCGTTGTTCTTCGTCAACGTGTGGCGTAGAAGGTGGGGCAAAATAGGCGGTGGGGGCAGATTAGGTTGTCCCCCCCCCCCAACACACACACACACACACACACACACACAACACACACACACACACACACACACACACCTCTACACGCTGCAGCTTAGTGGTACAATACACAACTTGTCCCTAAAATTCATGTTGTATGACTGCCAGCTCAACCATCGACATCTCCATCTCAGCTGAGCCCTGTAAACTCAACCATCGACATCTCCATCTCAGCTGGGCCCTATAAACTCAACCATCGACATCTCCATCTCAGCCGGGCCCTATAAACTCAACATCGACATCTCCATCTCAGCTGGGCCCTATAAACTCAACCATCGACATCTTCATCTCAGCTGGGCCCTGTAAACTCAACCATCGACATCTCCATCTCAGCTGGGCCCTGTAAACTCAACCATCGACATCTCCATCTCAGCTGGACCCTATAAACTCAACCATCGACATCTCCATCTCAGCTGGGCCCTATAAACTCAACCATCGACATCTCCATCTCAGCTGGGCCCTATAAACTCAACTATCGACATCTCCATCTCAGCTGGGCCCTATAAACTCAACCATCGACATCTCCATCTCAGCTGGGCCCTATAAACTCAACCATCGACATCTCCATCTCAGCTGGGCCCTATAAACTCAACTATCGACATCTCCATCTCAGCTGGGCCCTATAAACTCAACCATCGACATCTCCATCTCAGCTGGGCCCTGTAAACTCAACCATCGACATCTCCATCTCAGCCGGGCCCTATAAACTCAACCACCCACATCTCCATCTCAGCTGGGCTCTATAAACTCAACCATCTACATCTCCATCTCAGCTGGACCCCATAAACTCAATCACCTTCAGTGCCATCTAAGCTGCGCGCTATAAACTCAGCCATCGGCATTTCCTTTTCAGATGGGCCCTATAAACTCAACCATCTACTCCCACATCTCAGCTAGGCTCTCAGGAACATGAGACTCACCATGTGAATATGTGGAGAGTTTCCCAACACCACACCTGAACGAGAATGTTCACCTCAAGCCACAAGAGGACAGAACGCCCGTAGAAGCGGTTACCAAAGCTTCATCAATGTCAGCCTAAAGGATGGCGGCTGTTCCTTGTGGAAGGTGAACTTGCGTCCTATGTGCTGAGGACAGCAGCAGCTGAAGGCCTATCATGACAACGCCGCCAACGCCTTTGAGAACCGTTGGAAGGACCGGAGGGCGTAAGCTAGAAAACCCAAGAAGGCATCAACATCGTCATGGCCTCTGGCATTTCTTCCAGTGCCCACATTGTTCTGGGAGGGTGTCTCCACGATGCTATTCTTCAGGTACGAACGAGAAAACAAAACAAAACAAAACAAAACAAATCTTAAATAAATGTTAGCGAACCGCCCAGAGAACGTGGACAAACGAGTCACAAGTCTTGTGACTCGTTTGTCCACGTTCTCTGGGCGGTTCGCTAACATTTATTTAAGATTTGTTTAGATTTCCGCCTGCAGTCCTCTGGCTTTGCAACTAAAACAAAACAAAACAAAACAAAACAAAACAAAACAAAACAAAACAAAACAAAACAAAAACCGAAAGAAGAGTGCACGGATCTGACTCGTTCGGATCTAATCATCATCCATCCATCTGCCTGTCTGCCTGTCTGCCTGTCTGCCTCTCTCTCTCCTCTCTCTCTCCTCTCTCTCTCTCCTCTCTCTCCTCTCCCTCCTCTCTCTCCTCTCTCTCTCTCTCTCTTCTCTCTCCTCTCTCTCTCTTTCTTCTTTCTTTCTCTCTCTCTCTCTCTCTCTCTCTCTCTCTCTCTCCTCTCCTCTCTCTCTCTCTCTCTCTCTCTCTCTCTCTCTCTCTGTCCATTTTTCCTCCTACTGTGCCGTGTAATTGTTCGCTGGATTATCATCATCAAGGTACATATCATCATTATTGAAACAGTGGACACTCAGTCTCAATGTAACACAGTGTACAGTCGGCCTTAATGCATTATAGATGATAGCCAGTCTTAATTCAATATAGTGGCTACCCAGTCTTAATGCAAGATAGAGGGTAGTCAGTTTTAATGCAATGCAGTGGATAGTCAATCTTAATGCAAGATAGAGGGTGTTCAGTCTTAATGCAATGCAGTGGATAGTCAGTCTTAATGCAATGTAGTGGCTAGTCAGTCTTAATGCAAGATAGAGGGTGTTCAGTCTTAATGCAATGCAGTGGATAGTCAGTCTTAATGCAGTTCAGAGGAAACTCAGTCTTAATGCAGTTCAGTGGATACTCAGTCTTAATGCAGTTCAGAGGATACTCTGTCTTAATGCAGTTCAGAGGATACTCAGTCTTAATGCAGTTCAGAGGATACTCAGTCTTAATGCACTTCAGAGGATACTCAGTCTTAATGCAGTTCAGAGGATACTCAGTCTTAATGCAGTTCAGAGGATACTCAGTCTTAATGCAGTTCAGTGGATACTCAGTCTTAATGCAATATCGTGGATCCGATGGACAGTCATACGGTAAGTCTTAATGCAATATCGTGGATCCGATCGACAGTCATAGTGGAATTCAATGCACAATCGGTCTTGATGCATTAAAGTAAACAGTCAAATCCTGTGCGATCTGTTATACCCTCAGTCCTTAGGCAATACAGGAGACAGACACCTAATGTAATACAGTAGACAGCTGGTCCTTATTCAGTTCATACAGTCTTAATGCAATACAGTTGACAGTCTTAATGCAATACAGTTGACAGACAATCTAAATGCAATACAGTTGACAGATAGTCTTAATGCAATACAGTTGGCAGATGGTCTTAATGCAATACAGTTGACAGACAGTCTTAATGCAATACAGTTGACAGATGGTATTAATGCAATACAGCTGACATACAGTCTTAATTCAATGCAGCTGACAGATAGTCTTAATGCAATGCAGTTGACAGATAATCTTAATGCAATACAGTTGACAGATAGTCTTAATGCAATACAGTTGACAGATGGTCTTAATGCAATATAGTCGACAGTCCTAATCCAACACGTAAGTCGGTCAAACCCAATGCAATGTAATGGACGTACAATCCTAGTGCAATGCAATACAGTAGACATATAATCCTCATGCATTACAGTAGACATATAATCCTCTTGCAATACAGTAGACACATAATTCTCTTGCAATACAGCAGACATATAATCCTCTTGCAATACAGTATACATATAATCTTCATGCAATACAGTAGACATACAATCCTCTTGCAATACAGTAGACATACAATCCTCATGCAATACAGTAGACATACAATCCTCATGCAATACAGTAGATATATAATACTCATGCAATACAGTAGACATACAATTCCCATGCAATACAGTAGACATACAATCCTAATAGAACAAGTACACTTATAATCCTCATGCAATACAGTAGACATATAATCCTCTTGCAATACAGTAGACATACAATCTGCATGCAATACAGTAGACATCTAACCCTCATGCAATACAGTAGACAAACAATCCTAATACAACACAGTAGACGTATAATCCTCATGCAATACAGTAGACAAACAAGCCTAATATAACACAGCAGACGTATAGTCCTCATGCAATACAGTATACATATAATCCGCATGCAATACAGTAGACACATAACCCTCATGCAATACAGTAGACATATAATCCTCATGCAATACAGTAGACATATAATCCTCATGCAATACAGTAGACATATAATCCTAATAGAACACAGTAGACATATAATCCTCATGCAATACAGTAGACATATAATCCTAATATAACGCAGTAGACATAATCCTCATGCAATACAGAAAACATTAATCCTCATGCAATATAGTAGACATATAATCCTAATATAACACAGTAGACATACAATCCTCATGCAATACAGAAAACATATAATCCTCATGCAATACAGAAAACATATAATCCTCATGCAATACAGTAGACATATAACCGTCATGCAATACAGTAGACATATGATCCTCTTGCAATACAGTAGACACATAATCCTCATGCAATACAGTAGACAAACAATCCTAATATAACACAGTAGACATATAATCCTTGTGCAATACAGTAGACATACAATCCTCATGCAGTACGGTTGACATATCAGACATGATACGTATGTACACATAATACAGCAGACAGACAAAATAAATGGACAGCTAGCCCATAGTGCCTGGTTTAAAAACGAGCAAATGATCGGAGTGAAGCTGACATAATCTTCAATCCAGACAATAACAAAGTCGCCAGGGAGCACCCATAAAACATTGTTCAAAAACAAACCGTGCATAAACAAAGCATGACATTCCCAAACAAAGTCATTAAACGCAAAAAGCGAAGTGAAAAACACGACCTAGCGAACTCAGCTCAAAAACAAAACAAACCCAATAATTATCTCCCTTCGAAAGTTGTTTAGAAGACGTAACATCAAATTGGTGACCATGTTTTAAAGAGCCTATACGAAAGAAGTAAACACGTTAACCAAATCAATTATTGATTGTTGACATTAATGATGGAAACAGCCTTTCAATGACTCCTGAACCGAGCTAAATTAGGACTGTTCTTATACATCACAACAAACCAACCAAAATATCAGGTTTTCTTGCTTACCTCGGCACAAATCCTCTCTGACATAATTTACTATTCTTCTCGCTCCGTTTGATCAGCAGTTTATCACTACTTCATCGATTTTTGTTCTTCAGGGAATAAACTGTGAAGTATCAGGTAAAATATTGATATTCTTTCTTCACTCATAGGTTGTTTGAAAGTTTGGATGTATATAGATGCACTCATAGGGCTTCTCCAAAGTGCTTCTCTTTTGCTTGGAAACTCTCAAAAACATCGGTTTTTGCCGAAAAATGAATGGGGACTCACCCTCCCTTACATTTCACTCTCTCCCTCCCTTCAACACACACACACACACACACACACACACACACACACACACACACACACACACATGGAATAAACATGGAAACTGTATAAAACTAAGTGTGTATACTGGATTCCCCCCCCCCCCCCCCCCCCCCCCCCCCCCTGTACACTCGGTAACCCGGTGTGTTTATAAGCATGCAAACCGGCAAACAGCAGTTTTGAGGACCTCCCTGCAGAAATCATACCGGCGGACAAATCTGAGAAGGTGTAGAACATACGGGTCCAATAGTTGGCGTCAATGAATGTTTGTGCGGGGAATTTGTACGACTTCGTTGCAGAAATTAGCAACCAGGGCCGGATTTAAACCGCTCCCTACTTGCCCAGTGTTTTGATTTGAAGAAATGTTTGTTGTTTGGGGCTGATCAGATTTTGCTTGGTAAGGACTGAAAGTTCATTACACCCGCGCCCCCCCCCCCCCCTTTTTTTTTTTTTCCTTTCCCTCACCCTTTCCAGTCCCCACCACCCACCCCCCCACACACACACACACACACATTTTCTGTTCTAATTGGCACAGAACGTGTCACAGCTAATGACTGTTTTGCAGTCAAAAGAGTGGGGGTAGGGGTGGGGGTTGTTGTTGTTTTCGTCATCCAGCGTGAACTCTGTGATTATCCGGTTAGGGGTTCACACAAACCGAAACGGCGTGCACGTGCAGGTTAGTGCGTCAGCGCATTGACAGAGAACTAATTTAGGAGTTTACGAACGTATGGCACGTGTCGTCTGCGCGTGTGAGGTAATGACATGTGCAATACTGCGTCTACAAGTCACGATTGTGGACCT
Source organism: Conus canariensis (assembly GCA_033310375.1). Taxonomy (NCBI): domain Eukaryota; kingdom Metazoa; phylum Mollusca; class Gastropoda; order Neogastropoda; family Conidae; genus Conus; species Conus canariensis. The sequence goes on from CM065737.1 coordinate 60,343,092, forward strand.
GCACTGAATTAAAGACACGAACAAACACACGAGCCAGCAAGCAAGCAGGCAGGCAAGCGCACACACGGACACACACACAGACACACACACACACACACACAGACACACACAGATACACACACACACACACACACAACCGCGCGCGCGCGCGCGCGAACGCACGCACGCACGCACACACACACGCACACACATATACGCACGTACGCACGCACGCACACATGCACACGCACTATATATATATATATATATATATATATATATATGTATATATATATATATATACGCGCGTGCACGCCCCCCCCCCCCCCCCCCCACATATAGATAAACAGATAGATAGATGGATAGGCGCGCGCACGCACACACACA
>CM065737.1:60350957-60378457 GCA_033310375.1 Conus canariensis
CTCTCTGTGTCAGTGCCTGTCTGTTTGTCTTCTCTCTCTCTCTCTCTCTCTCTCTCCTCTCTCTCTCTCTCTCTCTCTGTTGTCTTTCATGCACAGAGAGAGAGAGACAGAGCGAGAGAGAGAAAGAGAGAGAGAGAGGCCGGGCGAGTCACAACGTTCGCCTTCGTTTGACTGAGAATCGATCCGGCCAGCTATTTTTAGACCCTACCTCTGCAAACCAGCAGTAGCAGCAAAAACAGCTACGGGCTATTTACAGCCTGCCGCGGCTGCGGCCGCTGCGAGTACGCGCTGCCACAAGAATCTTGCGTGTGCGCTGCTGGCTTTTGTTCTGGATCTTTTCTTTTTTTTTAACCCCCCCCCCCCCCCCCCTCCACCTTTCTCCTTTCTCCCCTCAGCTGTTGTTCCTCTGGTTTTAAGACGCGCGCGAGTTTAAGAGTTTTAGTGAGAGAGAGAAGAGAGAGAGAGAGAGAGAGAGAGAGAGAGAGAGAGAGAGAGAGAGAGGCGTGCATGCATGCAACACATGGTTCCTGTTGCGTTCCTCTCTGGTTCGAGTCTGGCGGCGATATTGTGTCAGTTTCCCCCTGTTGCTGTTTGTTAGGTTAGTTCTGGTTCTGTTCTTGTTCGTTATTTGTCAGCGCTGGTTGGTGCCATCGTCTATTTTGTCTGGGTTTTTGTTTGTTTGTTTGTTTTTGGTTTGTTTTGTTTGTTTGGTTCTGTTTTTTCCCCCATTTACTGTCGAAGTCGCCCATGTCAGTTTTTTTTTTTCAAATTGATTTTTAAAATTGTTGTCATTGTAAGAACGCGGGGGGATCTTTGAGTATCATATGTTGTGTTTCCCACTTTCTTGGTGGATTTTTCTGTGTCGTTAATTTTCTACTTTTCTGTAACTGTCTGTCTTGTCTGTCTGTCTTCTTGTCTGTCTGTCTGTCTCTATCAGTCTGTCTGTCTCTGTCTCTGTCCCTCTCTTCTCTCTCTCTCTCTCTCTCTCTCTCTCTCTCTCTCTCTCTCTCTCTCTGATCTGGTTCTTTTTCTTTGCTGTCATCTGAAGTTTTTTTCTATCTTCTACCTATGCAGCCCATTCTCCCGTTCTTCTTAGGAAAAGTCCTCTCTCTGTGATCTTTTACTACAGATTGTAACATGGCAGCATTTGTCACGTGGTCTAGCCAGTAGGTGATGAGACTGTATGGCAGCATTTGTTACGTGATCTGGCCAGTAGGTGATGAAACTGTATGGCAGCACTTGTTACGTGATCTGGCCAATAGGTGATGAAACTGTATGGCAGCACTTGTTACGTGGTCTGGCCAGTAGGTGATGAGACTGTATGGCAGCATTTGTCACGTGGTCTGGCCAGTAGGTGATGAGACTATATGGCAGCACTTGTTACGTGACCTGGCCAGTAGGTGATGAGACTGTATGGCAGCACTTGTTACGTGACCTGGCCAGTAGGTGATGAGACTATATGGCAGCACTTGTTACGTGGTCTGGCCAGTAGGTGATGAGACTACATGGCAGCACTTGTTACGTGACCTGGCCAGTAGGTGATGAAACTACATGGCAGCACTTGTTACGTGACCTGGCCAGTAGGTGATGAAACTACATGGCAGCATTTGTTACGTGATCTGGCCAGTAGGTGATGAAACTACATGGCAGCACTTGTTACGTGACCTGGCCAGTAGGTGATGAGACTGTATGGCAGCACTTGTTACGTGACCTGGCCAGTAGGTGATGAGACTGTATGGCAGCACTTGTTACGTGGTCTGGCCAGTAGGTGATGAAACTACATGGCAGCACTTGTTACGTGGTCTGGCCAGTAGGTGATGAGACTGTATGGCAGCACTTGTTGCGTGACCTGGCCAGTAGGTGATGAGACTGTATGGCAGCACTTGTTACGTGGTCTGGCCAGTAGGTGATGAGACTGCGGACACAGGTCTCAGAGAATGCAAGCTGTCCATTGTGCAGTGTCTGCTTCCTAGTATGCTTTGTTTTCATCTCTCCTCTCTCTCTCTCTCTCTCTCTCTCTCTCTCTCTCTCTCTCTCTCTCTCTCTTTATATATATATATATATAATTTTCTTTCTCTCTTTCACTCTCTCTCTCTTTCTCTCTGTCTCTCTCCCTCCCTCGCTCGCTCCCTCCCTCCCTACCTATATCTCTCTCACTCTCTCTCTCTAGCTTGTCTATCTCTCATTTTCTTTCTCTCTCTCTCTCTCTCTCTCTCTCTCTCTCTCTCTCCTCTCTCTCTCTCTCTCTCTCTTTCAAATCTGGAGACAAATCTGAACCATCGAACTACAGACCTATATCCATTTTGCCAGTTCTGTCCAAGCCCTTGGGAAAACACATAAATAAACATCTTTGCCACCATTTTGACTCCTCCAACCTACTAAATAAAAATCAATCAGGATTCAGGAAAAATCATTCCTGTCATACAGCGCTTACAAACCTAGTAGATCAATGGCTAGCCAGTGTTAATGAGAATAAATATTTTGGCGCACTGTTTGTTGATTTTGCAAACGCTTTTGATGTAATTGACCACAAACTGTTATGCAGGAAGCTTTTGTCATATGGTATAACAGGAGATACCTTCCAACTGATAACATCATTCCTAGAAGATCGTCAACAAATCGTTTGTGTCAACAATTTATCAGAGAAGCTACCTATCCAACATGGCGTACCCCAGGGTTCTGTGTTAGGTCCGTTGCTGTTCTCAGTTTATATAAATGATCTCCCTCTTTATATTGAGGATTCATGTGAACTCTTTTGTGATGATACCACTGTCCATACAAGTAGCTCCAGCTTGGAAGCTGTTTTCACTTCATTACAGAAGAATGCTGATATCTTAAGTAATTGGTGCAATGTAAATCACATGTCACTGAATCCTAACAAAACAAAACTCATGCTGACAACAACAAGACAGAGAAGACTAAACATAACCACACAGCCCCCATCTGTTTTTATCAATAATCAGGAAATTGAAGTGGTGGATAGCCATCGAGTTCTAGGCGTATATGTTGATAATAATCTTTCTTGGTCTTATCACCTTCGCAGTTTATGTAAATCAATATCCAGACAAACATATCAGCTGTGCAAGATTAAGCATTTCTTAAACCTTCATGCCAGGAAATTGTTCCTACACGCACATGTTCTCTCTTCAATCAATTATTGTTCAACACTATTTGATTCTGCTAGTGCTAATGCCATGAAACCTCTTAATAGTGTCTACAAAAGAGCACTTAAAGCAGTCCTATCAAAATCATCTAGTCTTAGTGAAGGGGATTATACTAAAGCGGGGGCTCTTCCGTTACAAGAAATGTTTGCTGTCCACAAATGTCTGCTAATGCAAAAAACTGCATCGGGTTTAGCAACACAAACTCTTCAGTCCAAATTTAGCATAAACCCTAGGGATTCAACCAAATTCCAGGTTCCCACACCTAGAATAGATCTATTTAAATCAAGCTTATCTTACTCAGGTAGCGTGGTTTGGAACTCACTTCCACTATATTTCCGATGTACTCAAATTACAGAATCCTTCAGGGAAAAACTAATTACACATTTCACAGCAGACCATTGCTATTAGGGACAAAATACATATACCAGGGCACACCCTATGTTTTGCTGCATATTAAACTGATACGCCGTTTCCTTTCCACTGATGTTTTCAAAACCAGATAATGATAAATGAGAGATATGGTTACTATCGGTTTTATTATGATTGAAATTATATCATGATGAATGACTGTTGTGGTCGCTGGTTTTATTGGTGCATTGTCACTAATTGATTGATGTCTTAATACTTTGATTTCTTCGAGCACTGTAACTGCAAGGTGATAAATGTGTGTCCGGATTACTGTTGATCATATTGATGTATTGCTCTTTATTCAAATTGATAGTAATGTTTAGCATGTGATATTTTGGATAAAAAAATGAAATTATAATCTCTCTCTCTCTCTCTCTCTCTCTCTCTCTCTCTCTCTCTCTCTCTCTCTCTCTCTCTCTCTCCGTTAATTACGGCTGCGTTTCGATGGATTGTCGCTTAATTAATAATTATAGTTTTGGGTAGTGTATGAATAGTCAAGAAGAAAACAAAAAAGATGGAAGGGGAAGGTAAATAATAATGCTCTCTCTCTCTCTCACACACACACACACACACACACACACACACACACACACACACGCGCGCGCGCACATGCACACGCACACACACACGCACACGCACACATCATGAAAAATAAGTGTTATGATTATTGATGATAGGAATTTATTGCTGCTTATTGATAACTGATTGTTTGTTCTCGTTTTGCCTTATAACCACATCATGTAAATGTAAAAGAAAGTACAAATGTTGATATTATTGATGCATTGTAATTGTCTAATTATCATCCTTAGCAGTTTGTTGTATGTTAATTTTTTACAATAGGAATGTAACTCTCTCTCTCTCTCTCTCTCTCTCTCTCTCTCTCTCTCTCTCTCTCTCTCTCTCTCTCTCTCTCTCCCCTTCGATAGGAGAATCGCTTATTCCATACCTGTGTGTGCTGATTTTTTTTTCTTTGTAATCAATTTCTTTATTTTTGTTTGTTGTTTAAATCGTTTCTTTTTTCTTTTTAAAGCTTCTACGCCTTAACTGTTAATGGATGAACTTTTTAATGTTGTGAAGATATGTGTGTTTGTTAAAAGTTTTGTAAGTCTTAGTCGCTAGTCATACTTAGTCCCTTAACGGGGCAAGGGCCGGATGAAAAAAAGCATGTGTTTGCTTATCTGTTACCCTTGGAAATAAAGATTATCATCATCATCATCTCTCTCTCTCTCTCTCTCTCTCTCTCTCTCTCACTCACTCACTCTCTCTCTCTCTCTCATTCTGTCCTTCTTTCTCTCTCTGTCTCTGTCTCCGTCTCTCTTTCTCTCATCTCATCTCATCTCTCTCTCTCTCTCTCTCTCTCTCTCTCTCTCTCTCTCTCTCTCTCTCTCTCTCGTTCAGTCACTGATTGCCGATGGTGAAACTAAGATCAACAGGTCCAGCGTAATAACCGATTTTTTTTGTTTGGCACAGAGAAGACAAATCATCTAGGAGCTATGAAAGATATCTTCTAAAATCGACATGGATAAAACCCCTACCAAATGTTAGTGAACAAAATTTACATTCGGAGATTGCGGACACTGTATGTAATACTCCATGACCAACGTAGCAAAGTTTCAACCAGTTTTTTGTGTGTGTGGTTTTTTTTGTTGTTGTTGTTGTTTTTTTGTATGTCCTTGTGCGAGGATACGAGAGAAGATGAAGTACGCTACAACTGTTGTTTTGCTGCCTTGATCCATGTGATCATAGGCCAGATTACAATTCCATGTTTGTCGCACGTGGCCTAACTGATGAGACAAATAATAACAGTAATGTAAGAGGAATTCCTGTATGTGTTTACTATATAAGGCGTTGACTAATGGGACAAATTATGACAGTGATATAAGAGGATTTTCCGTGTATGTTTACTATATAAGGCGCTTACTGATGAGACAAATAATAACAGTGGTATAAGAGGAATTTCTGCATGTGTTTACTATATAAGACACTGAGTGATAAGACGTATAATAACAGCAATATAAGAGGAATATTTCTGTATGTATTCACTATATAAGGCTCTGACTGATAAGAAATAAGGAAAGTAATATAAGAGGAACTTCTATATGTGTTTACTAAATATGACATTTTATTTATTATATAAGGCATTGCATTCATTATATAAGGCATTTCATTTACTACATCAGGCATTCAAACGGCATGCAACTGCAGCGGGAATCCCAATATTGATACTGGATCACATACTTACGGTGCTCTAAGTTTGAAAGATATAGGTATATTTTCTCAATATTTGGATGTACATTGAATTTCTTTTTTTGTGTGGGTCCTCGAACTTCCAATTTTTCCCACTTTTTGTTTATTTTTTTACTTTCCTTCTCTTTTTTTTAAAAAAGATTTTGGGGTCCCCATCCTCCTTCACTTGTCCACCGTCTTTTGTCTTTTTTCTTTCATAAATACAAACTCATGCTCAACAATAGAAACTCATGCTCACCATGCAATATCTGTGTGTTATTTACAAATGGACACTCTCACGCTGACTTTAATGTTTGAACGTTTGATGCAAAGCGTCTGGGTTTATTCATGTATTGTTACCTTGTTGTTACCAAGTGTCTTTGTATATGGACGCTTTGTTCAGAAGCCTATGTGAATAAAATGTTTCTTGGGTGTTTTTTTTCGATGCTCGCCTATGGAGCTTCGCTGTGGCTTTACGAAGTGGTAAGATATCCAGACAAACGCATGCAAACAACCATTCGTCATTGTTACAGTGACTTCACACACACACACACACACACACACACACACACACACACACACACACACACACACACACACACACACTCACGCACATTAATGTAATGACGGCGGATTTGTTAGCTTGCACTTTTCCTCCACTACTATATTATTCTCTCTCTCTCTCTCTCTCTCTCTCTGTCTCTCTGTCTCTCTCTCCTCTCTCTCTCTCTCTCTCTCTCTCTCTCTCTCTCTCTCGATTTGCACTGGAGTAAATAAGAATTGGCAAATTGCACCGGAACAATTTCAAATTGCGCCGGTGCAAATCACAATTGCGATTTTCACCAGAACCGCTAATCCCACCAGAGACAGACTGCGTCAGTACAGACATTCCTTCACTGGCCAGTCCCAGCTTGTGTGTGTGTGTGTGTGTGTGTGTGTGTGTGTGTGTGTGTGTGTGTGTGTGTGTGTGTGTGTGTGTGTTTCAATCTTTGAATCTTTGAAAACGTTGTTCATTTTTTTGAAAACGTTCTTATTCACTGTTTCGGTATTGCTCGTAATGAAAAACCAAAAAGCCTCTGAACTATAATCACTTCTAGCTTTTCCATTTCCCTCTGTGACCACGTTCGCTCTGCATGACTGAACACTGTGAACATCTGTAGTCTGTCCTCTCTACCAGCAGTGTGGGTGTGAGTACGGCAGGTCAGATTACTGTACAAAATGGTGACTCAAAGTGAAAAACAATTTTGCGAGTGTTGGACAATTAAGCTTCAAAATATGCAAGTAAGAAACAGGACAACATTAGCTTTGGGAGAAAAAAAACTCTGCAAAAGCTTTGACTGCTCTACAACTGGCTAAATGTGAGAAATTCCTCGGGTAATGCTTTGTTTAAATTTCGGGGTACTGAAAACTTCAAAGTACGAAACACTGGTTCGAAGAAAGTTTTTTTTTTATTTTATGAAAGGAAATCCTGCCCAGTGTTAACAGAAGAAGAAATTGACACACCACGTAAACGACATGAATGTGTCAGTCACTCTGGACGCAAGAAGACTGGAATGACGTTTCCCCTGTTGGTGCTGGCATCAAACATGGTGTTGTTGATCTCTCTGCAGATCTGTCCATCATATGGTTTGAGTGCGTTGACCCCTAACCCCCCCCCCCCCCCACTCCCCCCATCCCTCCCCTGGAAAGCCAATAACAAGTCTGGGTGTCCTTTCTCGTGTGCACGTTGATTTCTTCGACAAGTGAAGTTATTTGACGTGAATGAGTCACTGTAGAGATCACGTCAGAAAACACAGCCGGGCATATCCTTCGGCAATAAAACCAGCCACAGAAGTGTCCCGAAAAATGTTGATATCGCAGGTCTTCATGTGTGGACCTCCGAACATCCTTCGAGTAGATAACGGCCGCGAGTTCGTTGTCGAGGTCATCAGAACCGTCAACATGATGATGGTGGATGTTCAAAGAAAGAAGAAGAATGTGCTGACAGGGCGGTGGAAGGCTGTGGTCATTCGTCAGTCATGGCCGTCCTCGCCATCCACGGTCATCTTCATCTTCATCCGTATAGTGTCCTCAATCAACAGGCTGATTATTCTGACACTTATAACGGAGGGATAAGCGCAGAAAAAACAGCTTGTGACTGCTGGTGGTGTTTACGAGCTCCCGACGTGAACACGCCATGAGACGCGGCTCCAACCACAGCCTCAGTCAGTGAATCGTTCCACTGAGGGATGGTTCGCGGGAGGAACGAATAACTCCGGTAGTCCCGTTGACACTGAAGTCTAGCACGCTGCCCTGAGTGTGCTCTTCTGTCCCTCTCCTTAGGTGCTCTCAACTTTGGCTTCTGGGATTTACGAATTTTGCCAAAATCCACCTGGACCATGTTGTTAATGATTTTGTACATCATGGTGAGCCTTGCGATCTTACGTCGGCTTTGTAGGGATGTCCATCCGAGGTAGTGCAACATGTTGGAGACGCTAGCGGTTCTTTTGTAACAATTTAAAACAAAACGTGCTGATCTTCGTTGCAGTTTAAAACGAAACGTGCTGATCTTCGGTCTCAGGGCTGTGTGGAACAGCGGAAAGGCGGACGTTCCATTGAAATTAGAGAAATGGATGGAAGATGACGGAGAAAAAAATTGGAGCTCAGGATTCAGGTTCGTCATGAATCCTGTGAACACTTCCGTATCAGAGAGGACAGGTGAAACACGCTACTAGCCTGCTGTTGGATGCGTACCAAGGTGAGGTGATGTTGCTTATAGCCCAGCCGACCGCAAAGGGCCCTATCAGCGCTGTCACCGCGTTGGGATACGTGCCAAGAGCATCCCAGGGTATCATCATATGCTGCACTGAAAATGCCAGACCAACGAGGGAGGATCCATGAAGAAACCATGTCAATGTGACAGACCATCAACATACTGCACTGAACAACGAGGGCGGCTCCATGAAGAAACCATGTCAATGTGACAGACCATCAACATACTGCACTGAACAACGAGGGCGGCTCCATGAAGAAACCATGTCAATGTGACAGACCATCAACATACTGCACTGAACAACGAGGGCGGCTCCATGAAGAAACCATGTCAATGTGACAGACCATCAACATACTGCACTGAACAACGAGGGCGGCTCCATGAAGAAACCATGTCAATGTGACAGACCATCAACATACTGCACTGAACAACGAGGGCGGCTCCATGAAGAAACCATGTCAATGTGACAGACCATCAACATACTGCACTGAACAACGAGGGCGGCTCCATGAAGAAACCATGTCAATGTGACAGACCATCAACATACTGCACTGAACAACGAGGGCGGCTCCATGAAGAAACACAATGTGCCATCAAACTGACTGTGACTCCATGGAACCATCAGTGATAGACCATCAACAACTGCACTGAACAACGAGGGCGGCTCCATGAAGAAAACCTGCCAAACGATGTGCTTCATCATCAGGGTGCAGGACCAGTTTCACGCTGAATCTGCTGAGCCCACACGAGACGTGTGTCTGCCACCACAGAGCCACTCTGCTTTAGTACAAGTCATCCCCCTCACTGGTCCTGGGCCGGCCAGCTTTCGCTCGCACAGGAGCAGTCTCCATCTGTTGTGGACCTGCAGGCGTCCTAGCGGGAGTATGTGACATGGCAACAGTTCCAGCCTCTGTCAGCAACAGGAGCAGCCCATGCTGGCACCATAGGAGCCAGTGTCATCGCCGGACCAGCCGACCACAATGCAGGTTTGTGACTCCCTGGGCTCCTCAGACCAGATTTCCTTTCTGTACCCCTCTCTCTCTCTCTCTCTCTCTCTCTCTCTCTCTCCCTCTCTCTTCTCTCTCTCTCCTTCTCCTCTCTCCTCTCTCTCTCTCTCTCTCTCTCTCTCTCTCTCTCTCTCTCTCTCTCTTTCTCTCCTCTCTCTCTTCCCTCTCCTCTCTCTCTCTCTCTCTCCCTCCCTCCCCTCTCTCTCTCGTCCCTCTCTTCTCTCCCTCCCTCCCTCTCTTCTCCCTCCTCTCTTCTCTCTCTCTCCCTCTCTCTCCTCCTCTCTCTCTCTCCCTCCCTCCCTCTCGCTCTGTCTCTGTCCCTAATGTTCAAACTGCTTGTAGATCTTTTTTTTTTACACACTTTATTCAAAAAATAATGCATACAATGATACACACGAGGGATGCGGGGTGGGGGATGGAGGTTTGAAGAAAACATCTGGCATAAATCTCTATAACTTAAGATTAGTATTCTACAGAATGTAAGTAGATGAAAGTGACAGACGGACAGACGGACAGATAGTCCTTAAAAAAAAAATAAAAAAAAAGTCAGGCACTTATGTTTATCTTTTTACTTCATGTGCACAGTCTTTGGTAATAAAAATTATCTTAATGCTTTTTAAAGACAAAAACAAATTCGTGTCTTATGGATATATTATGGATATCCGGAAAAGATGAGTTTAATTGAAAAGAAAGATGGGTTTAATTGAAAAGATCTTCATAATTTTGCCATTTTGAGATAAATTTTTCAATGGTGCCTCGGAGAATATGTTCTCCTTTCTCTATAAGATATTTTTGTTTTACAATACTTTTAAAAATTGCCAGAATAGGTATATTTTTTTTGTTTACACAAAAACAAGTAATGTTTACCCAAAAGGAGAATCAGATCTATCACTCCATCTGTTTGAAATCCATCCATGACTCCTAAGATAACTATTTCTGGATCAATCCAAAAATCCCTTTTCCCTACTGCATTACTTTTTATCCATTCAGTCACCCCGCACCAAAAGGTCTGTGCAACATCACAATTCCATAATAAGTGAAGGTGGTCTTCTTCTTCCTCTCTATCTTCACACTGATCGCACATTGGAGATCGTTTAATTTTACAAAAATATAAATATCTATTTGTTGGTAGAAGCCTGTATAGAACTTTCAGCTGGAACCACCGAAGCCTGGGATCTTTAGTTGTTCTATATACACTTAAAAAAGCTTTTTTCCTGTCAATCCTATAGTTTAGTTCATTTTCCCATTTAGTTAATGATGTTGGCTCCTCGATGTGTCTTTCAAAAAAAACTTTTATGCCTTTTGTTCCTCGGTTGAATTTTAGTAGGTTCTCCCAGAATAGACTTTCTCCTTCTCTGTTACCCTCTTCAAATTTTATGTTGTTTTTCTTTTGATAAGTCTTTATTGATCTTATAACGCCAACAAGTTGAAGAAAATTGGTTAAGTTCTGCCCATATCTATTTTGGAATTCAATGAAATTTAGAAAAAACTCCATTATTAGTTAGGTCTCTGACCTTAAGAATTCCGTTCTGCATCCAATTACGTACTTTTATGGACGTTTTATCTATCAAGAATTTTGTATTGTAGAGTAGATTTTCATTGAGTAGTTCATAATATGTCTTGGGTTGGACTTTCACTTGGTATTCTTTTAGATGATTCAAAACGTCAATCCAGAACTGGTTTTCACATTTACTTATTATGTTTTCCACATAGTCTGAGCCAAAAGTACTCAATCTTACTATATCTGGATACAATACTTTTACTAGTGTTGTCCAGTTCGCTTCCTTTTGTGTTAATCGTCTTATCCATGTCAGTTTTAATGATTTACAAACTGAATATATGTTAACCATTTTCAACCCGCCTTCGTCATAATCCTTGAAAGTAACTGTGCGTTTTATTCTATCGGGTTTTTTGTTCCATAGAAATTGGAAAAGCATCACATTCATGTCATTCAAAAACTGTGTAGGTGGGTCTGGTAGCAGTAAGAACAAATGAGTGATCTGAGATGTTATTAGTGATTTTATTATACTTATCTTTCCATATGGTGTAAGGCTTCTCATTCTCTCCCTCCCTCCCTCTCTCTCTCTCTCTCTCTCTCTCTCTCTCTCCCTCCCTCCCCCCTCTCTCTCTCCCTCCCCCCTCTCTCTCTCCCTCCATCTCTTTTTCTCTCTCTCTCCTCTCTCTCTCTCCCTCCCCTCTCTCCCTCCCTCCCTCCCTCTCGCTCTCTCTCTGTCCCTAATGTTCAAACTGCTTGTAGATCTTAAAAAGGAACTCTTACGACTCATGTTCTGTTGACATTTATCAAGCGTAGTCGTCATTTACATACTGATATGTCCTCTACTTTGAACGGTAGCGGTTAAAGTGTACATTTCCGTTTCAGTTCCATCAAGGGGGTGTCACTGCGTGCGGACTTAGTCCATATATGCTACACCACATTCGCTAAGTTTTGAGACCCCACTGTGCATGATTTAAAGCTGATGGGTGAATGAATCAATAACTAAGATGAGAGAATTCAAGAAGAGGGTCTTCTGGCTACGACTTGGCAGATGTCTGACCTATGCATTAGCCCAAGGCGCTGGTCATACTGACTTGGGTACCTATTTAACAATGGCTGTGTCACTATCATTACTGAAGGTGTGTGGTGAGTGTATACGTGTGTGTGTGTGTGTGTGTGTGTGTGTGTGTGTGTGTGTGTGTGTGTGTGTGTGTGTGTGTGGTGTGTGCATGAGTATGTGTGGCACGAGCTATATGTGTGTGTGTGTGTGTGTGTGTGTGTGTGTGTGTGTGTGTGTGTGTTGTGTGTGTGTGCCAGTGTATGCGGGTAGTTGTGTGTGTGTGTGTGTGTGTGTGTGTGTGTGTGTGTGTGTGTGTGTGTGTGTGTGTGTGTGTGTGTGTGATTGCAGATGTGTGTGTTGTGTGTTGTGTGTATGTGTATGCAGATGTGCTTGTGTATGTGTGTTATCTGTAGGGTTGTGTGAGCATGCTCCTGCACGCACGCATCTGATAATGGTTAATGTTGCTTATAGCCCATCCGACCGTAAAGGGCCATATCAGGCCTGTCACAAGTCATTCAAAAATAAACAATAACTCATTCACACAACTCTTTAAAACATACCTTCCAAAAACACACCGGAAATTTTATTACGCACGCATCTGCGCATGTCTGTGTACATAAATGCGTGTATGTATGTGTGTCTGTGTACATGGGTGTACACACGGTGTGTATGTGTGTGCCTGTGCGCGCGTGCATGTGTGTATGTGTGTGAATGTGCGCGCGCGCGTCTGTGTGCATGTTTGTACGTGTGTGTGCGCGCGTGTGTTTGTGTGTATGTATGTGCGCGCGCACACAAGTGCATGTGCGCGCGCGTGAGAAGGCGCCTTTGATTCTTTGTGAGAAACACATGTTCAGAAAATGACGAAGCAACAAGAATGATAACAAGAAAAACAAGAACAATAACAACGATATCACACACACACACACACACACACACACACACACACACACACACACACACACACACACATACACATACACACACACCACACATCTATGGACTCTTCTCTTAACACACCTACATCGCCCCACCGATGCACACCCACCAGCGCACACACGTCTACAGTATAGACTGGGGTCCCTGAGAGATTGAAAGTCTTATCTCAGTTGACATGTGTTTGATCATTTGTGTTTGTTACTGGAAAGCCCCAGTATAAGTTTGCCCCAATCTCTAGGAGCCTTCGCAGTGTTGGCCTTGAGATTATTCTAATGTTTGTCTGGTTGGTGATGTTTCTTGCTCTTCCTTTAAGTCTGGGCGTGCGGCCTCTTCTTCTCTTGATGTTCAGGTCTGAAAAGATGGTCTGTGGTATATTGGCTTTGCTCTTGTTTATTGAGGTGGTACTTTAGATTTCTTATTACATCACATCGGCCAAGCTGTAATCCAGTTCTTATCGTTACCTTGCTTGCCAGTGTGTCTGCTCTCTCGTGGCCTATAATAACTGTATATCCTGGGAAGTACATCCATAAACTAAGATTTGGTTAAAAAAAAGTAACAAGTCTGAATAATAATAATAATAATGATAGTAATAATAATAGTAACAATAATAATGATGATAGTAATAATAATAGTCTGGGCTAGTACCAACACCACAAAAGGGAAAATCAGGACTCCAAAAGCACCCGCAACATTCTTCACGGCAGGAGGCAGCAAATCATGGCCAAGAACAACAGTGCCACTCGAAACATGCAGGCAGAGTCTGCTGGACGGGGCAGATGACTGGGAGTGCACTGCAGACCTCCCAAATGGAAGAGTCACCCAGAGATCATCAGCAAGAGTGGCATGAGACCAGACATAGTAGTCCACTCTAAGTCAACCAAGCAGCTGATCATGATCGAGCTCACGGTGCCATATGAGAACAGAATGGAGGCAGCTCAAATCTACAAGACTGAAAAGTATGCTGATCTGGCAAACAGCCTGAGGAGAGAAGGCTATCAGGTCAAAGTCCTCACTGCAGAAATTGGAGCTAGAGGGTTTGTAGGAACGTCTGCATACAGCCTCATGAAACAGCTCTCAGTTGCAGGGAGGGAAAAAACCAGAGCCCTGAAAGCAATGGCAGAAGCGGCAGAGAGGTGTTCAAGCTGGATCTGGTCAAGGAGGAACAAAAGTGAACTTCATAAGGCTTAATTTCCCTACAAATATCAGGTGTCCCCGTGGCTCAGTGGTTAAAGCGCGAGTCATTAAGTGGAAAATGAGCATGTCCAGAGGGTCATGGGTTCGAATCCCAGCCATGGCTCGTCCCAAGATGGGAAAAAAAGGGGCAGCAGAGGGACATCCGGAATCATGAACCGGGTGTGGCCCAACCCCCCTAGAGTGTCAGGAGATAAGGGCCGAAACACTTGCTTGAAGGGGCTTCTCTTCTGAGGACTCTCTGCTGCCACGCTCTCCACGAGTTTCTTTCTACTGATGCATGGGTAAACCATTGACTTCCGGGAATAGGCCGGAGGACGTCCGGGAAAGACCGGAGGACACTGGGAAAGACCAGAACCAGGGGCTCTGTGGGCTGGCTCCCCACTTTGCCTTAAACATGTGGCTACTAAGAATAAAAGGAAAAGATGCTCCCAGGATTCACCGAAAGGGGGAGAGAATGATGAATCCATCGTTGCTCAACCAATCATGACTGCAAATCCCAAACGGACTATGAACATGGACCAAATGGAATATCCATGTGTCTGTGGAAAGCGTTTCGCTACCACCCGTGGCATGAAGATCCACAGAACAAAGATGGGATGTGTGAAGACTCATCTGAATGAGCAGCAGCGCACTGCATCAGCAGATAAGACGTCGGAAGACCAAGGCCAGGATTTAAACCACAGTGCCAAGGACATCCACGCTGTTGGTTCGGATGAGGAATTTGCACAGGCCCTCGATGCCAGGCGCCTGAAACTCAACCTGCCACGAGCAAACGAAACTGAAGATTGGGAGAAACTGGATGCAAAAATCGTCCAAAGACTCGATGCACTGATAGGGAAAAGCACCCTGGAACACAAACTAGCCACATATGGGGACATTGTGTATGCCACATGTAGAGACGCCTATGGAGCAAAACTACCCAAAGAGAAAACACCTCCAAAGAAATCCAGACGCCAAGAAAAGATGGACAAGATCAGGTCCAAAAGAAAAACCTCAAGATGCAAATGAAGACCGCACTGCCAGCTGAAAAACAAGGCTTGGAAAAACTGTGGAAAGACCTGAAAGAAAAACACAGTGCCCTCAGCAAAGCGGAATCTGCGAGGAAGAGGAAGAGCAAAAAGAAGAAGACACAAGAGCGCTTCTTCAGAGACCCCTTCCAGTTTGCCAGAACACTGTTTGAGCAGCCAAAATCTGGGACCCTAAGTGTGGACAAAGGAGTTCTTGAGCAGCATCTGAGGAAAACATACTCTGACCCACAGAGCAAAGCATCACTCGACATTCAAGTTCTGGTGTGGCCAACCAACCCTGAGGAACAGTTCAATGGCAAGCCTCCAACGTTGGCGGAAATCAAGAAGGTGGTCGACAAAGCCAGAGCCAAATCATCACCAGGGCCAAACGGAATACCTTACCAGCTTTACAAGAAATGTCCCAAGGTGCTGGAGTGGCTCCACAGGCTGCTGCGATCGGCTTGGAGAAACCAGAAGATCAGCGGCCAGTGGATGACGGCAGATGGTGTGTACATCCCCAAAGAGCAAAACTCAAGTGACATCAGCCAGTTCAGGCCAATATCACTACTGAACGTCGAAGGAAAAATCTTCTTCTCTGTCATGGCAGCAAGGCTGACCAAGTACCTGATGGAAAACAAGTACTTGGATGTGTCAGTCCAGAAAGGTGGCATCCCAGGCGTGGCTGGCTGTGTAGAACACGCCACAATGATCTGGGACGCAATCCAAAAAGCAAAAACAGAAAAGAGAGACCTGGACGTAGTGTGGCTTGATCTGGCAAACGCATATGGATCTGTGCCCCATGAGATGATACAGTTGGCTCTTGAGATGTACCATGTGCCAAAGAACATCCGCGACATGCTCAAGAAGTACTTCAATGGCTTCTCAATGCGGTTCTCTACCAAGGAGTACACAACTGACTGGATCAACTTGGAAGTGGGTATTGCAATGGGCTGTGCAATTTCCCCAATACTGTTCGTGCTGGCAATGGAACTCATCTTGAAAGCAGCAACAAACAACGCGAGACAAACAGACCTTGGCGATGGATACAAGATGCCTCCTCTCAAGGCCTTCATGGATGACACTACAGTGATTTCATCCAGAGAAGACGAGACACGTCATGTGCTGGAGAGGCTGGACGACATAGTTGCCTCATCCAGAATGAAGTTCAAGCCAAAGAAATCACGGAGTCTCTCACTGAGGAAAGGAAAAGTGGCCGGATCTGTGGTCTTCAGTGTTGCCAACCAGGCCATTCCAACAGTCACAGAAGAACCAGTCAAGAGCCTTGGAAGATGGTATGATGATACGCTGAAAGACACACAAAGAGCAAAAGAAACCAAACAGATGGCGGAGGAAGGCTTGGAGACCATTGACCAGTGTGGGCTCCCTGGCAAGTACAAGGTCTGGTGTCTGCAGTTCATGCTGATACCAAAGCTCCTGTGGCCTCTGATGATATACGACATCTGCACCAGCATAGTGGAGGCAATGGAAGCCAAAATCAACAAGTTCACAAGGAAATGGCTTGGTGTCCCACCCTGTCTGACTGACATAGCGCTGTACTGTCGCCAAGCAAAGCTGAAACTACCACTGAAATCCATCCTGGAGGAATACAAAGCAGGGAAGATCAGACTTCAAAGCATGCTGGAGGACTCAGGAGACAAGGTGGTAGAAGCAATCAAGCCCCAGCTGAAGACAGGCAGAAAATGGAAAGTTCAAGAGGCGATGGATTCTGCAAAAGAAAGTCTCAAGATCAGAGAAATAACAGGACACACACAGACCAACAGACAAGGACTGGGGGTGACCAAAACTGAATGGTGGTCAAAGGCCAAAGGAAAAGCCAAAAGAGACATGATGATTCAGGAGATGAGAAAAGAAGAAGACCAAAAAAGACTCCAAAAAGCAGTCCAGCAGAGCCAGCAAGGGCAATGGACAACGTGGGAGAATGCACTCCAAAGAAGTCTCACTTGGAATGACATTTGGCGCATGGCCCCTCTCAGGATCAGCTTCATTCTCAGATCTGCATATGACCTTCTGCCCTCAAATGCAAACCTGGTGAAGTGGGGGAAAACAGACGATCCTGCATGCCCCCTCTGCCATGAAAAACAAACAGTGGAGCATGTCCTAAGCTCATGTAAAGTAGCCCTGGCTCAAGGAAGGTACACATGGAGGCACAACCAAGTGCTCAAAGAGATTGTACAAGTAGTCTGGGCTAGTACCAACACCACAAAAGGGAAAATCAGGACTCCAAAAGCACCCGCAACATTCTTCACGGCAGGAGGCAGCAAATCATGGCCAAGAACAACAGTGCCACTCGAAACATGCAGGCAGAGTCTGCTGGACGGGGCAGATGACTGGGAGTGCACTGCAGACCTCCCAGAATGGAAGAGTCACCCAGAGATCATCAGCAAGAGTGGCATGAGACCAGACATAGTAGTCCACTCTAAGTCAACCAAGCAGCTGATCATGATCGAGCTCACGGTGCCATATGAGAACAGAATGGAGGCAGCTCAAATCTACAAGACTGAAAAGTATGCTGATCTGGCAAACAGCCTGAGGAGAGAAGGCTATCAGGTCAAAGTCCTCACTGCAGAAATTGGAGCTAGAGGGTTTGTAGGAACGTCTGCATACAGCCTCATGAAACAGCTCTCAGTTGCAGGGAGGGAAAAAACCAGAGCCCTGAAAGCAATGGCAGAAGCGGCAGAGAGGTGTTCAAGCTGGATCTGGTCAAGGAGGAACAAAAGTGAACTTCATAAGGCTTAATTTCCCTACAAATATCAGGTGTCCCCGTGGCTCAGTGGTTAAAGCGCGAGTCATTAAGTGGAAAATGAGCATGTCCAGAGGGTCATGGGTTCGAATCCCAGCCATGGCTCGTCCCAAGATGGGAAAAAAAGGGGCAGCAGAGGGACATCCGGAGTCATGAACCGGGTGTGGCCCAACCCCCCTAGAGTGTCAGGAGATAAGGGCCGAAACACTTGCTTGAAGGGGCTTCTCTTCTGAGGACTCTCTGCTGCCACGCTCTCCACGAGTTTCTTTCTAATGATAACAACGATAATTATACTATTACTACTGATAATAATAATAATAATGATGATAACAATAATGATGATGATAAATATTATTGTGATGATAGTAATAGTAGAAACTGCAACAACGTTAACAGCAATGACGACGACGACGATAATAATAATAATGATAGTGAGAATAATAAATCATTATATCACTTGTAATAACACCCACTAACAAACATCAAAATGCTCAGGAAATCACTATCTTTTCATTCACTTTCACTGCATTCCATCGCATTTCTAAAAAAAAAAAAAAAAAAAAAAAAAAAAAGTTGACATTGTAGGTATCGGGGAAACAGTTCACCTACTCAAGTTCGTTGACTATACAAGACACAGTTACACGGCTCAACATGATCACACAAGTCAGATTTTTTTTTTTTTATTAAAGAAAGACATTTTGCCTGGTGCTGTTTGGATCGGTAACTGATCTTTTGAACAGTCCGGATCTCTTCACGTCTCCCCGCCCCCCCTCACTCCCCCCTCCTCCCCCCCCCCCCCCCCCCCCCCCCCCCCCCCCCCCCCCCCCCCCCCCCCCCCCTCTCATCGCCGTCTGCCTCTTGTATTGTTGGGTTACGGTCCTTAGTTTTACAGGGTTTTTTTTTTCTTCTGTCCCATCTTCTGTGCCACCTCAGTGGCAGTGCACCCACGCCGCTCATTCCAACACCCTGTCCACAGCCACAGCCTCATTTTACAGGTCTTCATCTTTGGGCAAAACACACGTGCCCCAGGTCAGAAAGACTGTGACTTTCCCCTCAATAAATGACTCGTTGTACCGCCAGAAGTTTGTCTTGTGTCTGCCATGCCTACTCCCTCCTGTTCCTCATAGCTTCCAGACCATGTCATCATCAAGGCGCCATGTTTGTGCAGTAAGATTATCATACTGACACGCGTCTTTTCCCGAGCGCAAATTCATTTTGTTGTATGAGACGGTCATTTCTATTCTGTCCCTCAGTGATGCGAGGTTATCGCCCTTGTGTCAGAGGTCAGCTTGAATACAAATAAGCATCCGGGGGCTGGACTCAACGGATGGTGTCTCAGAAGGTCAGCTCGGCTAGCTCTGGGACGCAGATCCGTGTTTTATTACATTGTCGCTTACTTGATATATTAAAGAACCAACCAGTGAGGCGCCAGGCGGTACAAGGGAGACACGAAGACGCCATCTAAAGGCTGAGCAATGTAATGCTTGAAATCTCTGAATATCCATAGTCATGTATCAGCTTTCCCAACATCCACACACTCGTGGGGAATGTACACACGATGCAGAGATTGATTCTCACAGGAAGAGAAGAACAGAACTTCATGCAGTCTCAGTACCGAACAGAAATCCATGGCATCACTTTCATCATCCTCAACCTCGTCGAACAGCTTTTTGTTTTTCAAAATCCAGCCTCATGCGAGACTCGACTCATGAACCTGGGAATCTGACGGTTCTCAGATGAGTGCGTTACCCATCACGCCATCTTTCCCCCTTGGACTTGGTTGTGTTGACTTGTGTGCCGCGCAAAACTCGGGGGACACGTTTGAGGGAGCGCGGATTTCCAGTCCATGGCATCGAGAAACTTGGACATTTCTGTGTCTGTTTCTCCTCCAGTGCCCCGTAGCCCCTTCTCCCCCTTCCACCAAGGCCACTCTCATTACTCTTAATGTAGAATTTGTTGTGTGTGGACAGAACTCCTGTTGTCTAGTAAGGCAGGTTCAGTGACTTTGTTAATTCTTGTTGAGAACAAGGTAACATTTTTTTTATTTTTTTTATACACCTTCATGCCAAATACATCGTTACCATTCCTGTTCCGATCGCCGCTGTCTTCCAGTCGTCCCATCGACTGCGAGTTTCAAACCAAAGGAAACAACGGTGCCTCTGACTGCAGGAAGAAAAAAACAGCTGAATGAATCAAGTATACAGTTGAGTGGAACAGGTATACAGTTGAATGGAACAGGTATTCAGTTGAATGGAACAGGTATACAGTTGAATGGAACAGGTATACAGTTGAATGGAACAGGTATTCAGTTGAATGGAAAAGGTATTCAGTTGAATGGAACAGGTATACAGTTGAATGGAACAGGTATACAGTGAATGGAACAGGTATACAGTGAATGGAACAGGTATACAGTTGAATGGAACAGGTATACAGTTGAATGGAACAGGTATACAGTGAATGGAACAGGTATACAGTGAATGGAACAGGTATACAGTTGAACTAAACAGGTATACAGTTGAATGGAACAGGTATATAGTTGAATGAAACAGGTATACAGTTGAATGGAACAGGTATACAGTTCAATGGAACACGTATACAGTTGAACTAAACAGGTACGTTCACTGCAGCCATCCAATGAGCGACAGCAGGTTGTATGATGAGTCCGCTGACAGATGAAAGGGGAAAAGGAAACCGAGCACATGGCCGAAGACAGGTAACAGGTAGCAGGTCAGGTCCTGCTGATCCCAAACGTCCCTGGCTTCTGATCTGCGGCTTCATACGAGCTCAGGCCATATTACAGTTTGTGTGCCCTGGCAGAGTAGACACATGTGTCTATCCAATCTCCTCCATTTCAGCAGGTTTGTGTTCAAGGGTAGGAGGGTACTGCCCTGGCAGAGTAGACACATGTGTCTATCCAATCTCCTCTATTTCAGCAGGTTTGTGTTCAAGGGTAGGAGGGTACTGCCCTGGCAGAGTAGACACATGTGTCTATCCAATCTCCTCTATTTCAGCAGGTTTGTGTTCAAGGGCAGGATGGTATATACAGACCTTGCCCTGGCAGAGTAGACACATGTGTCTATCCAATCTCCTCTATTTCAGCAGGTTTGTGTTCAAGGGCAGGATGGTATATACAGACCTTGCCCTGGCACAGTAGACACGTGTCTATCCAATCTCCTCCATTTCAGCAGGTTTGTGTTGAAGGGCAGGATGGTATATACAGACCTTGCCCTGGCAGAGCAGACACGTGTCTATCCAATCTCCTCCATTTCAGCAGGTTTGTGTTCAAGGGCAGGATGGTATATACAGACCTTGCCCTGGCACAGTAGACACATGTGTCTATCCAATCTCCTCTATTTCAGCAGGTTTGTGTTCAAGGGCAGGATGGTATATACAGACCTTGCCCTGGCACAGTAGACACATGTGTCTATCCAATCTCCTCCATTTCAGCAGGTTTGTGTTCAAGGGCAGGATGGTATATACAGACCTTGCCCTGGCACAGTAGACACATGTGTCTATCCAATCTCCTCCATTTCAGCAGGTTTGTGTTCAAGGGCAGGATGGTATATACAGACCTTGCCCTGGCACAGTAGACACATGTGTCTATCCAATCTCCTCCATTTCAGCAGGTTTGTGTTCAAGGGCAGGATGGTATATACAGACCTTGCCCTGGCACAGTAGACACATGTGTCTATCCAATCTCCTCCATTTCAGCAGGTTTGTGTTCAAGGGCAGGATGGTATATACAGACCTTGCCCTGGCAGAGTAGACACATGTGTCTATCCAATCTCCTCTATTTCAGCAGGTTTGTGTTCAAGGGCAGGATGGTATATACAGACCTTGCCCTGGCACAGTAGACACGTGTCTATCCAATCTCCTCCATTTCAGCAGGTTTGTGTTCAAGGGTAGGAGGGTATATAGAGAATTTAGGATGAATCTGATCCTATGAGGGAGGGGGGGGGGGTAGGGGGCACGTGCTAATGTAATTCCACTAAGCCTTCTCTGGAGTGTACTTTCCTGCAGTCTGTTGCTACCGTTGGTCTTGCTGGATTGCCTTCAGGAGTCTCTCGGCTTCCTTTTCATTCTTCAGCTCCTGTATTACCACGTCATTCTTCACAACGTCGTTTCTAATGATCGCAACGCCTGCCTCTTTGGGTGGTGTGTGTGTGTGTGTGTGTGTGTGTGTGTGTGTGTGTGTGTGTGTGTGTGTGTGTGTGTGTGTGTGTCCTGTTATTTCCCCTGTATTTGAGGCTTTCTATTCCCGGAAATTTAGAAGATAAATTATAATCATTACGTCGGACAAAAAGAACAAACAAATTACAAGACAAAACACGAGGCGTCTCGACCTCTTAGGTCTTATTCAAGCAACGCAAACAACAACATTCAGGACAGTGAAACGAAGGACGAGCAGTTACGTATCTTCTCAAACTGGGCGCAAAAAGGGCCATTGGATGTTGTTTATCTTGCCTGAAGAAGACCAACGAGGTCGTGTTCTATCTTGTGATTTGTTTGTCCCTTTTATTCAGCGGAATAAGTCTTAATTTCATTTTTAGATTTGTTTCAATTTCCGCCTGCGGTCACCTCACCTTGAAACTATCTTTCCCTCGTCAGGTCCACTGCCTCCAGAACTATCCGTTTTCTGTCAGGTCCTCTGCCTCCAGAAATATCCCTCGTCAGGTCCACTGCCTCCAGAACTATCCCTCAACATGTCCACGGCCTCCAGAACTATCCCTCGTCATGTCCACTGCCTCCAGAACTATCCCTCGTCAGGTCCACTGCCTCCAGAACTATCCGTTTTCTGTCAGGTCCTCTGCCTCCAGAAATATCCCTCGTCAGGTCCACTGCCTCCAGAACTATCCCTCGCCATGTCCACTGCCTCCAGAACTATCCCTCGTCAGGTCCACTGCCTCCAGAACTATCCCTCGCCAGGTCCACTGCCTCCAGAACTATCCCTCGCCATGTCCACTGCCTCCAGAACTATCCCTCGTCAGGTCCACTGCCTCCAGAACTATCCCTCGTCAGGTCCTCTGCCTCCAAAACTATCCCTCGTCAGGTCCACTGCCTCCAGAACTATCCCTCGTCAGGTCCACTGCCTCCAGAACTATCCCTCGTCAGGTCCACTGCCTCCAGAACTATCCTTCGTCAGGTCACTGCCTCCAGAACTGTCTGTTTTCTGTCAGTCTCCAGTTCTGGCTGAGTGGATCACACAACCTTGTCTGTCGACTGTCCTCAAACACTTTGGCTGAGTGGATCACAAAACTTGTCTACCGACTGTCCTCAAACACTCTGGCTGAGTGGATCACACAACCTTGTCTGCCGACTGTCCTCAAACACTCTGTCTGAGAGGATCGCACAACCTTGTCTGCTGACTGTCAAACACGGTTTAATCATTTTGGTTTTTCCCAGTGTGTACTCCTCGGGGATGATCTCAGGGGTGTCCTCAGCCCCGGTGGCGTGTGCTTGGCAACAGTAGAGCGCATCATCAGTGGGACCACTTGGGACACCAAGTTGTTCCATTAGGTATATGTTGAGGTTTTTTTTCCCAGTTGATTCCACCACGTTGGTGCTGATATTGTATATCCTCAGAAGCCACAGAAGCCTTGGGATCAGCATGAACTGCGGTCACCGAGCTTCGTATTTGCCAGGAAACTCACACTGCTGTGTCACTGGCAGGCTTTTTTCTGCCGTTTGCAAACTTTCGTTTTCCATCTGTTTTTTTTTTCCTAAGGGTCTCATATCACCTTACAAGGCTCTGGACTCGCTCTTTTGTCCACTGTTAGAACAACTTGTCGTCTGCAGTCACTGTCACTGTCCACTGTTGGGACAGCTTGTTAGCTGCAGTCACTGTCACTGTCCACTGTTGGGACAGCTTGTCAGCTGCAGTCACTGTCACTGTCCACTATTGGAACAGCTTGTTAGCTGCAGTCACTGTCACTGTCCACTGTTGGAACAGCTTGTCAGCTGCAGTCACTGTCACTGTCCACTGTTGGGACAGCTTGTCAGCTGCAGTCACTATCACTGTCCACTGTTGAAACAGCTTGTCAGCTGCAGTCACTGTCACTGTCCACTGTTGAAACAGCTTGTCAGCTGCAGTCACTGTCACTGTCCACTGTTGAAACAGCTTGTCAGCTGCAGTCACTGTCACTGTCCACTGTTGGAACAGCTTGTCATCTGCAGTCACTGTCACTGTCCACTGTTGGGACAACTTGTCAGCTGCAGTCACTGTCACTGTCCACTGTTGAAACAGCTTGTCATCTGCAGTCACTGTCACTGTCCACTATTGAAACAGCTTGTCAGCTGCAGTCACTGTCACTGTCCACTGATGGAACAGTTGTCATCTGCAGTCACTGTCACTGTCCACTGTTGGAACAGCTTGTCAGCTGCAGTCACTGTCACTGTCCACTGTTGGAACAGCTTGTCAGCTGCAGTCACTGTCACTGTCACTGTCCACTGTTGGAACAGCTTGTCAGCTGCAGTCACTGTCACTGTCACTGTCCACTGTTGGAACAGCTTGTCAGCTGCAGTCACTGTCACTGTTTCAGTTTCTTTTCTTTCCTGCGTACAGTGAGAGACTCTGTGATTTCTTTGATTTGATTTTTCTTTTCATCGTGGGTGAAGCGAATAAACTGTCTAACTGTTTCTGTAGTTTGCGTCTCATCTTCGCTGGGGAAAAGGACTGCGGTGTCATCCATGAAGACCTTAAGCGGTATTCCTTCCAAAGTGTCCCAGACCTGTTGTCACACTGAGCACAAACGCATACACGCACTCAGCTCAGCATTCACTCCGTGCACACGCAGTCTCTCCAAACAACCAGAAGGCGCACTACAATAACTCTTCTTCTCCCCCTCCTCTCCGGGGAATAATTTACTAAACGATAATCAACATTACCATCATACACAACAGGTTTGTTTTCTAAAAATTATTTTCTATTCCTCTTCTCCAGTGGAGGTACAATCATTCCAGAGATCCACTAGCTGGGACCAAATTTCATCTCATTATACATAGTAATTCACAAGTACATCTTTTACCGGTTTCTCCTCCTCACTGGAGAAACAATGTATACATTTTCCAAAGAAGAATCAAAAGATGGCTTAAAATATAGGAATATCATCTGAGTTCCGATCCAGGGGACAATCAACATTCATTGTGGGTCAACATGACAAATTCTTTAAATTCTCTCACGACTGTCGCAGTCGTTGTCCTCTTCACAATTAGGTGCTGCCGCATTACTGGAGCCCAAATACTTCTGCGACTGCCTCAGTCGCCTACCCCGTTACTGGTGCTGCCACAGCACCGGGAAGGGCTGAAACACGAATGAAGTCCGTGTAAGTAATCTATTTCAAAATCTGAATAATGATAAATTCTTTTCCCTTTTTCCCTTTTCTTAACTCTCTCTCTCTTTTCTCTTCCCATCTGTCTATACCTCACCTGGTAATGGTAGAATACAGGTGAAACTCGTTCTGCAGTTCCAAACAACCTGTCTGGTCAGTGTCCCCAAGCCATCTCCTTCCTATACCTTATTTTTCCTTCCTGCGCTCTTTTTGAGTACATATTCAGTGAGTTCTCACCTAACTCTACGCATTACCAGCCCTTGGTTACTTGATCAATGGACAACGTCCGTCCATTCGACCAATAATCCCCTACGTCTATAGCCACAGCGACACCGATCACACTGGTCAGGCCATGCAAATTATCCTTTCTTTTACCTTTCCTCTTCCCTACCTAGGGAAATGCTTTATAACAAATAAGGGCGTACGCGACGGAACGTCACATGTCGCCATGTGAGGCTACATCATATGACACCTGTACTGCTTATGGCTGTCTTTATGATGACACTCGGAAACAAAACAAACAGCACTAGGGAAATGCACGATGTTTGGACAATATGGCAAAAGATGTTCATGGATTTTATTCATGATATTACCTTTTTATCTGTCGGTTCATTAGTATTACCATGGTACCTAATCCCAGTCAGGGCTAGGGGAAGGGTGGTAGAAGGGGCGGATTTTCATATTGTATATGTTCGGTGTCATGAGTTGTAACATCAGGTCCACAACTTCATGTCGCCTTCTATGATCCAGAGACCAAACGATAAAAAAAATATCTGGAAGAAAAAGAAAGACACAAAAAAGAGGACGAAGAAACAAAGGAAAGATTGGAGATTGATGTCCTATCAGCATGCTAAGGACAGGTTGATGTCCTATCAGCATGCTAAGGACAGGTTGATGTCCTATCAGCACGCTAAGGACAGGTTGCTGCACATGGACTTTCGTGGTGATGGTCTTTACTGGCAGAGAAACCTACAGGCACCAGTTTCTACTTTTATAGATGCATTGTATGTCAGGAGACCACAGAAAGAAGGAAGGGGAGAAAACCAGCCGCCGTGACAGAGTGGTTAGCGTCGCGGACTCCTGGCTGGGGTCGTGGGTTCCATTCCAGTCAGAGCCATTTATTTGTCGGTTTTTCGGGGGGGGGTTTGTTTTTGTTTTTTGTTTGTTTGTTTGTTTTGTTTTTTTGTGCCGTCCATCCTCTACCCAGTGCCGAGTTTGCTAGGGGCTCAGTTGGGAAGAATGGCACCACACAGTCGAGAATCATCCACTTAATAGATACGTCTATGAGAGTATTGCTCAGATTTCCTGACCAACGCAGCAGGAGTCTGTATCTCTCGGGCCTGGTTGACGATCAGAGTTGAAACAAAAACGTATCAAACTAAGTGCCACTTCGGACCCTGTTCTCATAGTGACCTCAGTTTCGATTTCCTCGTCACGTCTACGCCCTCAGTGACCTCGTGACGAGGCCGTCGCTATCAGCTAGTTCATGGGAAATGTCGTTGGACGGACGTGGTGGCGCTTTCATGGTGAACGGGAGGGGGGCTGTAAGCTCACACACACTGGCTCCGTGACTCAGCAGTAATTATCATCCGTAGGAAGCTTAGTAGATGATGTCCTGCGTATGCTGGACCAGAACAGGCGCCACTGAACGAGCACACCGAAGTGACTCACCGATAGTGCGGAGTCTTCCCCGGTGGGTTGCCTCATGACTGCTGGATACTGACTTGCTGTTTGTGGTTTGCCGGTGTCGGGGTCGTGGCGGGCCGGGCGGGGTGGGCTATGGACGGGGAGCCGGGATGAGCGGCGTGAGGATAATGCCACTGGAATGACACAGAGGATGAGACAG
Source organism: Conus canariensis (assembly GCA_033310375.1). Classification (NCBI taxonomy): domain Eukaryota; kingdom Metazoa; phylum Mollusca; class Gastropoda; order Neogastropoda; family Conidae; genus Conus; species Conus canariensis. Next base: position 60,378,142 of record CM065737.1, read on the forward strand.
TCAAACAGGAGATGGAGAGGAGGGGTGATGGGGAGGGGGTGGGGGGGGGAGATTGATTGATGATGGTCTTTCCCCGGGGTAGCAGATAAGCAGAAGATTCTTTTTTTTGTTTTTTGTTTTTTTGCTTGCTGTCCACCTTCTGTGTCACTTCTGTGGTAGAAAATGATGCTTTCTTTTCACCTGGCCCTTGTCCCTTCAGAGACAGACCGACAGGAGAGAGAGAGAGAGAGAGAGAGAGGAGAGAGAGAGAGAGAGAGAGAGAGAGGAGGACATGGAGAGAGACTGACAGACAGACAGACAGACAGAGACAGACAGA
>CM065737.1:60383457-60393457 GCA_033310375.1 Conus canariensis
CAATATTCCCCCTGCTCGATACTCCCCTTGCTCAATATTCCCCCTGCTTGAGAATCCCCTTGCTCAGTATTCCCCCTGCTCAGTATTCTCCCTGCTTGGCATTCCCCCTCCTCGATAGTCCCCTGTCCATAACAGTAAGAAGCTCGTCTTCGAAGGGGAAGGGGCTACAAAAGGAAATTGTCCACATACCATAGCTAAAGACCACACGCGCGCTCACACACAAAGACACATATGCCCTAAATGTGCAGGGGGAGTATCGGGCAGGGAGAGCGGGGGGGGGGGGGGGGGGGGGCGGGGGGGGGGGACTGAGCAAGAGATTTATCTGCACTGGGTAATATCAAGCTGACCCACTGGGGAATATCAAGCTGACCCACTTGGGAACATCAAGCTGACCCACTGGGGAATATCAGGCTGACCCACTGGGGAATATCAAGCTGACCCACTGGGGAATATCAAACTAGGGAATATCAAGCTGACCCACTGGGGAATATCAAGCTGACCCACAGGGGAACGTCAAGCTGACACACTGGGGAATATCAAGGTGACCCACTGGGGAATATCAAGCTGACCCACTGGAAAATATCAAGCTGACCCACAGGGGAATATCAAGCTGACCTACTGGGGAATATCAAGCTGACCTACTGGGGAATCAAGCTGACATGGGATATCAAGCTGACCCACCGGGGAATATCAAGCTGACCTACTGGGGAAATCAAGCTGACCCACTGGGGAATATCAAGCTGACCCACTGGGAAATATCAAGCTGACCCATTGGGAAATATCAAGCTGACCCACTGGGGAACATCAAGCTGACCCACTGGGGAACATCAAGCTGACCCACTGGGGAACATCAAGCTGACCCATTGGGGAACATCAAGCTGACCCACTGGGGAACATCAAGCTGACCTATCGGGGAATATCAAGCTGACCCACCAGGGAACATCAAGCTGACCCACTGGGGAACATCAAGCTGACCCACTGGGGAATATCAAGCTGACCCACTGAGGAATATCAAGCTGACCCACTGGGGAACATCAAGCTGACCACTGGGGAATATCAAGCTGACCCACTGGGGAATATCAAGCTGACCCACTTGGGAACATCAAGCTGACACACTGGGGAACATCAAGCTGACCCACTGGGGAATATCAAGCTGACCCACCGGGGAATATCAAACTGACCTACTGGGAAACATCAAGCTGACCCACTGGGGAACATCAAGCTGACCCACTGGGGAACATCAAACTGACCCATTGGGGAACATCAAGCTGACCCACTTGGGAACATCAAGCTGACCCACCGGGGAACATCAAGCTGACCCACTGGGGAACATCAAGCTGACCCACTAGGGAACATCAAGCTGACCCACTGGAGAACATCAAGCTGACCCACTGGGGAACATCAAGCTGACCCACTGGGGAACATCAAGCTGACCCCGTTGCAAGCTCGCTAGATCGCCCCCAGCACAGCAGGGCAACTATAGCTGGCCTTGAGAGGATGACCAAGGTCGAGCTCTCTCTCTCAAGATGATCCTCGACGTGCTCTAGCGGGCTTAGGTCGAGAAGGAGGAGAGCCAGTCCTCTTCTGTCCTTTGCTGGTACTTCTGTAGCGTGGGGCAGTGCGTCGACACATGCGTCCAAGAATGGAGCTGAGGTGGCCGTTAACAAAGAGGAACAGCGAGACGCAGGAATGAATTGGTGTAGCTCTCAGCACTCACCTTGTGTCGTCACGCTTCCTCCAGCCAGCGTGGTCAAAGAAGACAGGCCCCTTAAGGACGATCTGGCACCAGTTTTACCACCACTGTCTGACCCAGGGTCCACCTCAAGAGTTAAGTTTCCAGAAAACTGGTGCCAGCTAGCTTAGCGTTCACCAGTCCGTCTCCAGACATTGACCCGTCCATCTGGTGCGGAAGCGTGACTCATCCTTGAACACAACAACATCGCCCACATCGGTCATTCCATGCAAGGACCTTCTGGACACGCTGCTAAGCGAGCTTATCGGGGAGAACAGTTGTGCGTTTCACGTTTCAGGTGGCGAGAATGCTCGCTCGCTTGGCGAGTGTAAGCCGTTTCCTAGAACACCCTAGCGGCGAGCGGGAGGGCTAGGAAAAGGCGAGAGTTCGCTAGTCTGTGTTAAGGTTGTCTAGCATGCGAGAAAAAATGGTCGACAGTCGCTACGTCCTGTGACTGGTGCACAAAAAGTAGTAACGTTTCTGATTGGTACATGCAACAATCAAAACGTTTCTGATTGGTACATGCAACAATCAAAACGTTTCTGACTGGTACATGCAACAATCAAAACATTTCTGATTGGTACATACAGCGATCAAGACGTTTCTGATTGGCACATACAAATATCCAAACGTTTCTGATTGGTACACACAACGATCAAAACGCTGACCAGAGTTTGACGAAGTAATCACATCATCAGACCAGTTGACATAGGCTAGAACACCAAGACTACATCAAAATGTTGTTATGCTCTGCATAGTTATGTGGAGATTGTCTTCAGTCCTGACAAGCTCCTAGCATAACATCATCAGTCTCCAAAATCCCTAAAAGTCGGAGTGTGGCTGCCCACGTGGCGGGGTAATCAAAAACGGTCACACACGTAATGTTCTTCTCAGCTGATGCATTTGTACCACAGTGTTTAAGTACACCAGCTGTTCGGATGACCCTGGAGTCTTTTAGCCAGGGTACAACAACAACAGCAGCAGCAGCAGTTTGATCTGCTGTCTTGCGTCCGTTTCTTTGCTCCCATCGCCTCTCACCTCATCCTTGTCTGCAAGGACAAGCTAAACCACTCTGGCACCTTACGAAACTCGCCTCTAGACGACGCGCTGGGCTACGGTGACGCCGATTCCCGCCAGCCAAGCCTGCGACAATGCCCTGTGTCACCACCTGCAAGCCTTTGGTAAGTGCCAGTACTGTCCCTGGCTCGTCCTGTTAGGTCCCCCTAGTGAGTGCATCGCGCTTGTGTCACCAGATACAGACATGCCAGTGCCAGTACTGTCCTGGCTCGTCCTGTATAGGTCCCATAGTGGTGCATCGCGCATTGTGTCACCAGATACAGAACCATGCCAGTGCCAGTACTGTCCCTGGCTCGTCCTGTATAGGTCCCCACTAGTGAGTGCATCGGCATTGTGTCACCAGATACAGAACCATGCCCAGTGCCAGTAGTCCCTGGCTCGTCTGTATGTCCACTAGTGAGTGCATGTGCATTGTGTCACCGATACAGAACCTGTCGTGCAGTACTGTCCTGCTGTCCTGTATAGGTCCCCACTAGTGAGTGCATCGCGCATTGTGTCACCAGATACAGAACCATGCCCAGTGCCAGTACTGTCCCTGGCAGGTCCTTCAGCTGGCAGAACTCGGTGTCTCTGGGGTTGCTGATGCCTCACACGATCCCTGGCGGGGCGTGGTGACATGAAGTCGCCCACCGCGTGGGAAGGGAGCTGTACTGCCTGTCGCCAGAATCCATTTCTTATACGGTACATCATGGTCAGGTGGACGTTGGAGACTCCAGAGGCGGCCCGTGAATCATCCCGAACCTGACGTCTGCCGCTCGCCCTCTCTCAGTTTGTGGCCTGAGCATCACGGCGTGGCTGCTTGTCCAGTCTGAAGACTGAGAGAGGCTGGCTTGATCGTAGACTGGAATGCCTGTGAGCCAGTGAACATGACTCGCACTTCGCAGTTTGGATTCACTTCATATGGCTGTACTGTGCAAGTGGTGATACAGCGCAAAATGTCACATAAGCGTAAAAATGTAACAACAGCTTGTGTGGGGCACATTTGTAACAATTGTGACTTTGGTACATTTTATGTCCGTAATCGACGCAAGATTACCGGTTGTTACAAGTTTGCGTTCGTGATGCATCTAGGATGTAACAGGTTTTTTTGTTTTTGTTTTTTTATTTTTTTTTAATTTTGGTGGGACAAATACATTTGAAAGGGGGCAATAGAACAAAAGGGGTAGTTTACTTTCTGCGTGTGTGTGTGTGATTGTCTGCATGCGTGCGTGCACCCGCTGCTTAAAAGGGTTTGTTGTTTGGGGATTTGGTTTTGTTGGTGGTGGTCAGCTGGTTGGTTGGCTTCTTTGTCTTTGTGTTGTTGTTTTCGTTGTTGCTTACATTCCGGTTGGTCCTAACGTGCGATTACTTGATGTGTCCTCTTCGCCTGTACACGTGCTGACAACGCCTTGAGAGAGAGAGAGAGAGAGAGAGAGAGAGAGAGAGAGAGGAGACAGACAGACAGACAGACAGACAGACAGACAGACAGACAGACAGACAGACAGACAGACAGACAGAGAGAAAGCGGGAGGAAGAGAGAAAGAAAGAGAATATCAACTTCTGAAAAGAGAGAGGGAGAAGGAGGGAGAGATCAAAAGACTGACAGAGAGAGAGAGAGAGAGAGAGAGAGAGAGAGAGAGAGAGAGAGAGAGAGAGAGAAAGAAAGAGAATATTAACTTCTGAAAGAGAGAGGGAGAGGGAGCGAGAGATCAAAAGACTGACAGAGAGAGAGAGAGAGAGAGAGAGAGAGAGAGAGAGAGAGAGACAGAGACAGAGACAGAGAGACAGAGAGAGACAGAGAGAGAGACAGAGAGAGAGAGAGACAGAGACAGAGACAGAGAGAGCAGGAAGAAGAGAGAAAGAAAGAGAATATTAACTTCTGAAAGAGAGAGGGAGAGGGAGCGAGAGATCAAAAGACTGAGAGAGAGAGAGAGAGAGAGAGAGAGAGAGACAGACAGACAGGACAGAGACAGAGAGAGAGACGAGAGACAGAGAGACAGAGAGAGAGAGAGAGAAGACAGAGAGAGAGAGAGAGAGTCACACAAGGAGTGAAGGTCAGAAACAGACACCTTGATTTCAGCAAAGGATGAATGCGCCCCGGAAGTCATCGACGATACTGATACGGCGAACGTTCCATCTCACGTGATCCACGAGGACTTGCTTCTCATTCTCCCTGGGGCTTAGGTCTGGGCTCCGCAGAGGCCAGAGAAACTCAGGAATTCTGTTCTCTCGGTTCCAGTCCCCTGTCTGAGCTGCCCTTTGAATGGAGGCTATCTTCTTTGAGGTCTCAGAGTCCAGCTGGGTGGTGGGTGGCAATACCAGGCTGAAGGTTATTTTCAAGCACTCTGAAATAGAGAATAAGATGCACCCGAAAGTGTGGGTGACACTCAGAGAAGTACTGTCGTCAACCGCCCAACAAACCAGCCGGGAGCAATCCTGCACCACCCTTGGAAGCCTGCGCTGTGTTAGCATAGGGTGCAGGCACGCACAGGGCATTCTATTGAGACATCAAGGGACATAACTGCTCACGGGCATTAAGCCATCGTGAAATGGCCACTGGATGTGACACGACAGAAATTCCACCGTGTATGATGATTTTCATATAAACGCTGGTGGAATGACTCGATCGAAGCAGATCCACCCCCACACCATTACTTTCAATGCTGTTTGGGGACCAAGACGGACTCTGCGCAGAGAAAGCACTGATCGCTTTCCTTCAGTCTTTATCTCCCCTGTTTCATGATCTCTCTCCCATTCGGTCTGCTGACACGTTCTGTACTGCACAAAAGCCTGAAACAACTGCAGGCAGCAGACTGAATGGACGTGTGTATAGTACCCTGAAAGGTTCGTGTAAAACATCCTGAATGGAGCTGTGTTGTTTGTCCTTCGCGGGCGAAGATGACCAGGACTTCTGCTATCACTGGGTGGTGGTGGTGGTGGTGGTGGTGGTGGTGTGTGTACGAAGATGGCTGATCAGGCCGATGCTCGCATTGAATAGTCTGTTGCAGTGTGGACAGGGCATACTTGGAGATGACCCAGGCTGAAAGGTGGTGCTTGCTCTGGGTTTTTTTTTTTTTTCCGAAGCTCGTGTTTTGCTCCTGTGCCTCCCCTCGCCTCGTTTCCAAGTCTTTCACTCCGGATTTGATCATAGTGCGCCAGGTTGAGCGATCTTGTGCAGCTTCTTCTTCCCAGGAGGCAGGAGCGATGCTACAGCAGCTGTGTACAGTGGTCTGAAATGACTGTAAGCAACAGGCTGGACAGTCTTTTCAGGGTCCGCTTTCTTGGAATAAACTCCCAACATCTTTGCGTAGTTCAAACTCTGTCTTCCTTCAAGGCATCTCTTAAAACAACCCTCTTCACCTGTCAATAGCAGTTCTTTCTTCCCCTTCCCTTGCCCATTAAATTGATTCTATGACTAGTGTATGTTTGTGTGTGTGTGTGACTATGTGTGTGTGGCAGGGGGGGGCGTGCGCGGCAGCGCGCGCGCGCGCGCGCGCGCGCGCGCGTGTGTGTGTGTGTGTGTGTGTGTGTGTGTGTGTGTGTGTGTGTGTGTGTGTGTGTGTGTGTGTGTGCGTGCGCGCGCGCATGCTGTTGTGTCTGTTGTTGTGCGACAGTGTGTGTGTGGGGGATCATGTATGATGTTGTGTGTGTGTGTGTGTGTGTGTGTGTGTGTGTGTGTGTGTGTGTGTGTGTGTGTGTGTGTGTGTGTGTGCGTGGGTGTGTGTCAATATGCACCCTTGTTTGTAGATGCATGGTACTTATTGCAATATTCATCTTCTCATTGGTTTCATTTATGTTTTCTTTCACCTTTTATGTATTTGTAAGCGCTTAGGGCTTATGACGTAAGATTAAGCGCCATAAATCATCATTATTATCATTATTATTATTGTTATCATTATTATTATCAGTTATCATTATTAAATAGGCTGTAGAGGACAGACTGTATGGACCGTACATAATAGACTGAATGCAAAGCATACAACAGACTGTATGGACCGTACATAACAGACTGAATGCAATGCATACAACAGACTGTATGGACCGTTCATAACAGACTGAATGCAAAGCATACAACAGACTGTATGGACCGTACATAATAGACTGAATGCAATGCATACAACACACTGTATGGACCGTACATAACAGACTGAATGCAATGCATACAACAGACTGTATGGACCGTACATAACAGACTGAATGCAATGCACACAACAGACTGTATGGACCGTTCATAACAGACTGAATGCAATGCACACAACAGACTGTATGGACCGTACATAACAGACTGAATGCAATGCACACAACAGACTGTATGGACCGTACATAACAGACTGAATGCAATGCATACAATAGCCTGTATGGACCGTACATAACAGACTGAATGCAATGCATACAGCAGCCTGTATGGACCGTACATAACAGACTGAATGCAATGCATACAACACACTGTATGGACCGTACATAACAGACTGAATGCAATGCATACAGCAGCCTGTATGGACCGTACATAACAGACTGAATGCAATGCATACAACAGCCTGTATGGACCGTATATAACAGACTGAATGCAATGCATACAACAGCCTGTATGGACCGTTCATAACAGACTGAATGCAATGCATACAACACACTGTATGGACCGTACATAACAGACTGAATGCAATGCATACAACAGACTGTATGGACCGTACATAATAGACTGAATGCAATGCATACAACAGACTGTATGGACCGTACATAACAGACTGAATGCAATGCATACAACAGACTGTATGGACCGTACATAACAGACTGAATGCAATGCATACAACAGACTGTATGGACCGTACATAACAGACTGAATGTAATGCACACAACAGACTGTATGGACCGTACATAACAGACTGAATGCAATGCATACAGCAGCCTGTGTGGACCGTACATAACAGACTGAATGCAATGCATACAGCAGCCTGTATGGACCGTACATAACAGACTGAATGCAATGCACACAACAGACTGTATGGACCGTACATAACAGACTGAATGCAATGCATACAACAGACTGTATGGACTTTACACAGCGGACTGTGCGGACTGTATCCATGAGATCGAATGGAAAGGACACAACACACTGAACGGGCTGAATCTCTCCCCGACATCTTTCACGGGATTGAAGACAGGAGGCTGACAGACCAGGCCTCCGTCACGACACACCTGCAACTTGCCGCCAAGGGACAAAAAGAAAAAAAAATGCACGTGACCAAAAGACAAGAGGAAATCAGGGGAGCAAATTAGTTCACATGGGAGCAAGAGTTATCCTACTTGTTTATTGTTTACTATTTACTGTTCTCCGCCTCACTTTAAATTTCTTTCAAACCAATCAGACCGAGGTTACCTGTATTTTATTCCACATCGTACTTGTATTTGTTTGATTATACTCAAGATGAACAAGGCTGTGACAATTTAAAATAAATGCCACTTTGTTTTTGTTCATTTCTCCAGCTGCTGTTGCTGTGTAGATGTGTCAGGCACAGGGTACATGAGCAAGCTTGGATAATAGAAAGTAGGAATGTATCATTGTTAACTCCATGTACGGATTTTGTTAATACTGCTACATAGTTCGTTGTTGTGTTCGTTTGAAAATATGGGAGTGTTTGTTACATATTTTTTGCTGTTGTTAAAGACAAAGGGCACAGACTAAGCCTCCGTCACGACACCTAAAAAAATCTCACAAGGGTTATACGTGTGATATTCTACACACACAAAAATGTGATCAGTTTTATAGCTTTACTCAGTCATTTCCCAGGTCATTCAGTCAATATTAGTCAGGTCATTCAGTCAATATTAGTCACCCAATTTCCTTCATTCATTCTTTCGATCTTTGACGCAGGTTTTATGCCATGTGCAACGTGTCATCCATACCAACGGCCAGACTGCCTATCCTTCGCGAAAATCTATGAGAGAGTTTTACGAGTGTGCAAGATGGTATGCGTGCGTAAACACACGAAACCTCGGTTGTAGTCTTATTCGAAGGATCCTTCGGGAAATAGAGCAGAACCAAAATTGACTCCCAAAGGTGAAAAAAAAATGCCCCTGCACCGAAACGGACCTGGCGGAGATTCGAACCCGCAACCGCAGAATCAGCAGTATTAGGTGTCCGGTGCTCCACCAACTGAGCTGTTCCGGCTCCACTGCTGCAGCCGACTGAGTGCTGAGCAAGAATGTTTCTGCTGCAGAGACCAGGGCAACGATCCTGAAGGACTGCAGCATGTTCTGTGCAGTGGCAACGCATCACAGGACTGCAAGAAGTACCCCCCCCCCCCCCCCCAAGACCCCACCCACCCTAACCCCCGGAGCAGAGGAAGGTCAAGGCTAACGTGCGGAGGGACATGCGGCATGCAGCGATACGGGACCGAAGCAAGGTCCACGCAGAGACAGGCAACAGGGCCGCCAGGAACCGCGGTTCCAGAGAAACAAATTCAACAGAAAAAAAAACTGAACGTCGAAGACAGTGTCTCTCCTCATCTTTTGGCCTAATTCAACAGAACAGAACAAAAAACCATCACAGACGCTGAGTTCGTCATTCTTTGTTCTGATTCAACCGAAAGCAAGAAAGAACACTAAAGACAGTACCTTTCTCCATCTGTAATGGCTACCATCTGTGGTTCTTACTTTTAAGACAAAGAAAGAAACGCTACTCATGGTTATGCTTTGTTCTGATTCAACAGGTTCGTAGCTGAGAACATCCAAGACACCGAATCTGTTCGTTCTTTGTTCTGATTCTATACAAAGCACAGAAAGAATGTTACAGACGCTGTCTCTCGTCATACTTTGTTCTGATTCAACAAAATAGAAACACACGGACAAATTTTTTTACATATGTAAACCAGGTTTAAGTTTTGCTGTTAACCTCTCCGCCCCACCTACCCACTCCCTCTCCGTAATTGCTCCCCCCCCCCCAAAAAAAAAAACAAAAACAAAAACAAAAACAAAAACAAAAACCCTCGCTTGTTCACACTTGTTTCTGTGTTCATCCTCGGCAGGCGAACCGTGTTACCTTGTGGGTCACTGGAGTGCGGTTAGATCGAGTGTACTTTGTATATACATTAATGGAGCGTGAGACAGAGACAGAAGTGGTGGGGACAGAGGGGGAGGAGGAGGAGGAGGAAGAGGAGGGGGAGGGAAGGTGAGACATAGAGAGCCAAGACATGAGAGAAGAAAGAGAGAGAA
>CM065737.1:60398457-60403457 GCA_033310375.1 Conus canariensis
AACATGTTGAGTATATTACCACAAAACATGTTGAGTAGGTTCTCACAAAACATGTTGAGTAGGCTATCACAAGTCAGATATCCTATCCTACATAGCCTATATTTGGTTGTAAACAATTAAAAAAAATGTTGATTATGTTATCACAATTCAAATGTCCTCTCCTACATGGCCTAAATTTGGTTGTAAACAATTTATGTTTTTTAAAAAAAAACATGTTGAGTATGTTATCATAAGTCAAGTGTCTTCTCCTATATATAACCTATACTTGGTTGTAAACAATTCATTAAAAAAAATTTAAAAACATATTGAGTATTTCATCATAAGTTAAATGCCTTCTTCTATATAACCTATACTTGGTTGTAAACAATAAAAAAAAATATGCTGGGTATGCTATCATAAGTCAAATGTCCTCTCCTTCATAGTCTATATTTGGTTATAAACAATTTTTAAAACAAACATGTTGAATATGTTATCACAAAACATGTTGAGTATGTTATTATAAGTCAAATGTCCTCTCCTACAGAGGCTATATTTGGTTGTCAACAATATCAAATAATCAAAAATAAAAAATAAAAACATGTTGAGCATGTTATCCTAAATCGAATGTCCTATCCTACATAGCCTATAGTTGGTTGTAAACAACATTTTGTTGGGGGAAAAAAAATGCCGAGAAAGGGGGCGGGAGGGGAGTGGGGAACCCAAACACCGTGTGAACTCAAGTAACTTAACCGAATTTTCAAAACTTAGGTTAAATCAGTTTCTTTTGTGTGTGTGTGTGTGTGTGTGTGTGTGTGTGTGTGTGTGTGTGTGTGTGTGTGTGTGTGTGTGTGCGTGTGTGACTCTAAGACACGGTGTGTGAGTGATATAAGTGCCTGTGTACTAATGCTTCGGTTTCTTATACGCTACAGACGTGGTGAAGATCTGCAGCTTTCATCTGGAGAATCTAGCACAAGTCAACTTCCCATCTGTCGAGAGAAGTTAAGGAGGTGGACAGACATGGTTGAAACATAGGGCGCGCGCACACACACACACACACACACACACACACACACACACACACACACACACACACACACACACACACACACACACACACACATACTTTCACTCACACGAAAGGAAAACCACTCGGCTACATCTTATTTATAAGAGAACTTCACGTCGAATCCTCCCCCCCCTCCCCCTCCCCCTTTGCAATCCCCACCATCCCCACCTCCCTTACCCCTCCCCCCTTGTCCCTTCTTTCCCGTCCCCCCCCCCCCTCTCACCACCTCCCCTCCCAGTGGAAAAAAAGTCAAATCCATTTATCCCTTCACTCGTAGTCCTGTGACCGAGGACTGACCTTTCATATAAAGTCAGGGGGTCGGGGTCCTGTGACCGGGGACTGACCTTTCATATAAAGTCAGGGGGTCGTGGTCCTGTGACCGGGGACAGAACTTTCATATAAAGTCAGGGGGTCGAGGTCCTGTGACCGGGACAGACCTATCATACAAACAGTCAGGGGGTCGTGGTCCTGTGACCGGGGACAGACCTATCACATAAACAGTCAGGGGGTCTTGCATGCTCTCAACCATGTGCAACGGAGTCGTGGACTTCCGCCCCCATGGATTTGAGCCTTGTGCACTTTTTTAACCGTGAATTTTTTACCCGTGAACTTTCGTCCTGTGAACTTTTGCCCCTTGGACTTTCGTGCTGTACACTTTCGTCCTGTGAACTTCTGCCCTGTGACCTTTTCTGCCCTGTGAACTTTTGCCCCTTGAACTTTGGTCCATGGACTTACGCCCCAATGGACTTTCGCTCTATGAATGTTCGTCCGTGGACTTACGCCCCGTAGACGTTCGTCCAAAGGACTTACGCCCCGTAGACTTTCGTCTAATGAACTTACGGCGAGCTTCTACCAGCCGAAAACGTCAAAAATCTTTAATTTTCATTACCTGGGTTTACCCACTAAATATAAACTAATTTATGAAATATTTGGCAAACACATAGTTGAAACATTGTCGTTTGCATTCCTGGTATCAGTTAGAAGAATTTGTTATGTCTTGTATTTGATATGGGTCTTGAAATATGTACCTAATCGCACATTTCGGAAAACAGTTATATCATGGTACCTCATTTCTTATAAAGTAAGCATGCAATTAGTATGAAACTTCACAGACACAATGTTAAATCAATTATGAACCGTGTGTCAGCAGGGAAAAAGTCACTTTGAAAAACTAATGTCATTTTAGTGGTTTCAAAATATGTGTAAAATATGTGAAAATGAAAAATGTACCCCTCCTCCCTTAAATCACAAAAAAATGTTAATAAATGGTAGCTCTAAGTACACAGAAATTGAATTCTAAATTTTCATTGAATTCTGATGAATAGTTTTTGAGATATTTGGGAAACGGTAAGCATAGTCGTCTGAAATCTCGTTTTGAGAAAATTGGCTTTGAAGTTAAAGTTTTGTTTGTAACTGATTTGATTAGGTATTAATTACATACAGTGACTTTTTTTCCTACTGTTTGGTGCATGTTTTCAATGTTTTTGTTACTCACAGAGCTATCCATGTCTCCCAGCCAGGTAATACTCCTCTCTTTCGCCCTCCTGCCCTGCAGCGGCCAGTGCTTGACGACGTCGAGCAAACTGCATCACCTCACTGGCCTGTATCTGACCTGCAGCAACTCTCTTTCTGTCCAGCTCGGCAAAGCACAGCTTAGTCCAGAGTCCAGGTTCCATGCCAAGAGAGCGAAAAATGTGCAGCCTACCCAGCTCTCCATCATTGTACACAATGCTGGCATCCGCGACAGCCAAACTCAGCCTTTGGCGACCTACAATTGTGGTTTCAGGGCACCTCTCCCAAATCAGATTCTGGAAGCTCTCATTGGTGTTTTGGCTTCCACCATGGAGGCATCTCTGTAGCAAACTGTCTTGTCAGTGTCTCAAAAACTGGTTTGAAGGCCTCGCACACAAAGTCTGGAAAGGAGTTTCTGTTAGGATCACCTCGGCCAGTGTATGAGGGGCACCAGTCATCGCAATGGGTATGCTGCCTGTTCCTGTGGTTGAAAATGGCCCCAATGTCTCGCTTCATTTTCTCCAAATTTCCTACATGTTTTCTTATAGCTGCACCATCATGTCCCTGAATTTTCAGAATTGCTTTTTTGTGAGTTTATTTTGACCCCCAATCCCCTTCACTGTCTTGCCGTCAAGAAGAAAAGTCTGGATTTTTTCTTCAGGTCGTTCACTCTGTTGGTGAGTTGTCCCCCCCATTCTTCTCTGCACATGGCCACAGCATTCTCACTTTCCCACAGTCACACTGTCATAAATATGTTCAGTCTTCAGAGTAGAGTAGGTTTTGCTGTCACCGTCCCCTCAAAAGTTTACATACCGAAGACCATACTTCTCCTCTGACCGTGAAAACACACTCACAGCAGCAGCAGGCTCCATGGCAGCTGCTGTGCCAGTGTGATTTTTGCCACATTCTCCTTCTTCTTGATGAACTGCCCTCCATTTTTCTAACTTCTGGTCTCCTCTCTTCTGTTCGTTCTTCTTGCACGCATCGCAGTGGTTTGGTAGTACTTCACATTGCAGTGGTTTGGTAGTACTTCACATTGCAGTGGTTTGGTAGTACTTCACAGTCAAGGACTTTGGACTTTTTTCCATTCACACTAAGAACAGCCACAACACCATTTTTGGACTGAAATCCCCTGCGCTGATATGTGCCATCTACCGACACAGTAATATCCCCCCCCCCCCCCCCCCCCAAAGGCCTTCTTACCTCCTCTGCTGCCACTTGTTTGCTCCTCTCTGCCACTGACCCTGAAGCCTTCTTGACCATATTGCGGTGTTTGCCCAAGTCTTGTTGTTCAGTGCACAAGGAATGTTCGTGTTGCCTAGAAATCTTTTCCGCTGAGCTTGATGCCTTCCTATGGCAAACATAGATAACGCAAACCTTCTGTTCACTTCAAATACTTTTGCAATCATTTTTGAGGTTGAAAAATTTACAGAGTTTTTGCACCCACACTCAAATGTAAACACTGACGCTCGGTCAGTCCGTTCTTTTACAGATGATAGGCGACTTGAGCCCAGTGGCTTTTTACAATCAGGGCACAAAAGTTTCTCAACAGAGCAGAACAAACAACTCACAGTCCACGAAACGAAATCCAGACAGTTCTTCATCTTTATCGAACTCCAGATTCACTGCCTCAGACAGTTTCTCACTCGACGCACATGGTTTGCTAGTGTTAGCAGACGACGCACGTGCTTCGGTAGCTTGGCTTACAGCCGAAGTAGACGGGCCACTTTCACTTGAATCATCGGCTCGGACTGCACTCCGCTCCAGCGTTTTCCTCTTTGGTGGTGGCTCACGCTTTTTTGACTTGTACGAAGCTTTCCTTTTACCCATTCTTCCAGCAGTGGGTTTACTTTGACATAGAACGTGATGAAAACCGAAACTTCTTCAGCTCAGCGCTGTTTCCAACTCCGTAAACACTGACCGAGCAGGCACGACTTCCTGTTGAAACGCGACATCTGATTGGCTGAAAAGTAGGCCGCTGCTATGTAGTCCTTTTACCAGGAACCAATCAAATGCGTTCTTTTCAGCTCCTTGGGATTCATTTTCAGGGGGCAGGAAGGATTTCTGACGTTCATTTCCGTGTTTAAATTTTGCTGCGAAGTGTCGTAGAAGCTGAGATATGATCATCTGAAATTATGCATGTTTAATTAGCGACTTTTTCATTTCAAAACAATTGCACTTACCTCAGAAAATGATAAAGGAAAACATTTACAAAACTCACTTGCTAAAACTACTAGTAGTGTGATATTCGTAAGGGTTTTTTTTAAACTAAATCAGCAAAACACTCAAATCATGCAACGATTTTTCACGTTTTTTCACGGTAGAAGCTCGCCTTACGCCCCGTAAACTTTCGTCCACTGGACTTACGCCCCAATGTTCCGCTCTGGATTGCTTCTCCGCCCCTTTGACTTCGCCCCCGCATATATCCGCCCCTTCCCCCCCC
>CM065737.1:60408457-60425957 GCA_033310375.1 Conus canariensis
AACAAACAAACCTTGCCGTCCGCGACAAAAAACGCAATACAACACCATACAATGAAGTGCTATGTATACTAGTTTACAGTTAATTACAATGCGATATGCGACAACGAAATGCAACACAATAAAGCACAATGCGCATCAGTAGCCTACATCATGTAAAACAAAGGCAATGCGTTGACACACAATGCAGAACAATGCAGCACAATGTTCTTTGTTTGTATGCTTGTTTGTATGTTTGTTTGTGGAGTTTTTTTGTCTTTCTTTGTTGTTTTATTTTATGTGTTTTGTAGGGGTGGTGGTGGTTGGTTTTTGTTTGTTCTTTTTGGTCCGTTTGTTTGTTTGTTTGTTTTCGAAGTTGCCGTTAGAAAAAAAAAAAGTTGCATGCGAACGTCAGTGCATCGATTTCTCCAGCGCTGATACAGACACTCATGGAGAGTTGGCGATAACCAGACATGAATTGAATTAAACCGAATGGAAATAAACTGGAAAGGAAGAAACGCACATCACACGCACACACACACACACACACACACACACACACACACACACACACACACACACACACACACACACACACACACACGCACACAGCCCTCTGTACAACAACCAATAACAATAATGATGGTGATGATGATGATGATGATGATGATGATGATGATGATGATGGTATACTACTACTACTACTATTACTACTACTACTACTGCTGCTGCTGCTGCTGCTGCTGCTACTACTACTACTACTACTACCACTGCTACTACTGCTACTACTACTAATCACCACAACGAGAACCGTAGTGTATTATACTACTACTACTACTACTACTACTACTACTACTACTACTACTACTACTTCTAAGAATGATAATGACAATAGTAACCACAACGAGAACCATATCAACAACAACAACAACAACAACACACAACGATAACCAATGATGATGACTGCCAGCTCTGTCCACGATGTCTAACAACAACAATGCCGGCTTCAGTCCACAAACGCCCACAGACCAACCCACTCTCCCACCCGATTCGTTCATGGCCTGCCAGCCAACCAATTACCGCCCCTGTCCGACATGTTGTGTGGCCTCTGAGCGCCCCCTGGGCGGCTAATCTGGGAACCCAAATCATCCCAAGGTAGCAAGATCTTGGCTTGTTTGTTTTTTTGTTTTTGTTTGTTTGTTTTTTCAATGGGATTATTATGTCATGAAGGTTATTGCATCATTGACCGAATTGACCGAGTTTGCGCGTGGTGCGAGAGAGGGAGACGTGCCAACGACCATTCGCATTGTAAACATGGAGGCTGGCGGGGGGAAGAGGGGGTGGAGGAAGAGGGAGGGTAAGGACAATGAAATGGAAAGAACCCACCCCTATCATCCCTATCATCTCCACCTTCCCCTACGACATACACGCCCCCACTCATAAATTTAGGCAACGAAAAAGATACAACAACAACACACACACACGCGCGCGCACACACACACACACACACACACACACACACACACACACACACACACACACACACACACACACACACACAACACAAAAATCAAGCGCGGTTCTGAATTTTGATTCGAATGAAGTCATTTCACGTCAAACTTGAAAGGCAGTGAGGGAGAGCGCAGACATCCACAAAAAGTCAAACAGATGCTGGAGACGCTTTCTGATCCGTATCCACATCACCAAAATGTAGGACAAAAATGGAGTGTTTCCAGTCACTTGAGAGGAAAAGATGGGGTGCGGTGGGTTGGCTTTTTTTTCTTTTTTTTTTTCTTTTTTTACTTTTTTTTTTAATGACTCCGGTCATTAGTCAAAAACAAAATTAATTTACCGCTAGTGGAAATAGTAGTAGGTAAAAACGTAAAGGGATACTTGCCATAGGGGCTTTTTAAGGATATCAGCAATACGAAACGTATATGTTAATACTGTTGCGAAGTTTCAGTTACTTCTGAAAATACACCAGTTTGCAGATAGTTATTCATAAACATTAATTTTCCAGAGTTCATAAACATTAATTTTCCAGAGTTCATGTTTAATAGAAAAGGTTGTAATTAGTTATCGCTTCGTAAGCATAAAGTTTACAGTGCTCATGTTATGTTTAATATTGTAATTAGTTATCGAGTCGTAAACATCAACTGTATAGAGCTCATATTCTGTTAAACAGTGTAATTTGTCATCAAGTCGTACACATTAACTTCACAGCACTCATGTTATGTTAAACATTGTGATTAGTTATCAAGTCGTAAATATCGAGAGCTCAAGTACTCTTGAGCATTGTAAGTAGTTGTTATCAAGCCGTAAACATGAACTTTACAGTGCTATTGTTCAGTGGCAAATTTACAATAAGTTACAAATGCGTGAACAGCAACTTTTCTTGTCAAACAGTTCTAGAATCATTCCACATGTGGTAGAGGAACGTGTTTATTGTTGTGTATGTATTCTAATTTGAGGAGTGCAATAGGAATTTCTCCTACGCGTTGGGAGTGGTTTTCCAGTAGCTGCACAGTTATCATTCGTAAATGTTAAATTCAAAGTGATCATACTTAATGGAAAAGCTGCTACATTATATATTGCATCAAATACCGATGCGCCATAAATAGATACAACACAATGCAACGCAACACTATACAAGAAATTGCTACACAGTACATTTCAATACAAGACATTGCAATACAATGAAATGTGATATAAGACAGTTTAAGGCGATGCAGCAAAAAGCATACAATCCAATGCTACACAGTGCAATACAAAACCTTACAAAGCGAGAAATGCTACACAACATATTTCAACGCAACACAATTTAATGCAACATCATACAATGCAACAATATGCCATACAACATAATTGAATGCAACACAGTCTAATGTAACACCATACAAACTAGCGAGAAATAATTATACTACACAGATCAACACAGCTCGGTGCAGTTCAGCACAAAACAAAGACACAAAATGCTGCACGACACAAATCAATACACCATGCAGCGCATTGTCATACAATGCAGCAACATGCAATACAACACGATGCAGCGCATTGTCATACAATGCAGCAACATGCAATACAACACGATGCAGCGCATTGTCATTCAATGCAGCAACATGCAATACAACACGATGCAGCGCATTGTCATACAATGCAGCAACATGCAATACAACACTATGCAGCGCATTGTCACACAATGCAGCAACATGCAATACAACACGATGCAGCGCATTGTCACACAATGCAGCAACATGCAATACAACACGATGCAGCGCATTGTCACACAATGCAGCAACATGCAATACAACACGATGCAGCGCTTTGTCACACAATGCAGCAACATGCAATACAACACGATGCAGCGCATTATCACACAATGCAGCAACATGCAATACAACACGAAGCAGCCCATTGTCACACAATGCAGCAACATGCAATACAACACGATGCAGCGTATTGTCACACAATGCAGCAACATGCAATACAACACCATGCAGCGCATTGTCACACAATGCAGCAACATGCAATACAACACGATGCAGCCCATTGTCACACAATGCAGCAACATGCAATACAACACCATGCAGCGCATTGTCACACAATGCAGCAACATGCAATACAACACCATGCAGCGCATTGTCACACAATGCAGCAACATGCAATACAATACCATGCAGCGCATTGTCACACAATGCAGCAACATGCAATACAACACCATTCAGCGCATTGTCACACAATGCAGCAACATACAATACACCACCATTCAGCGCACTGTCACACAATGCAGCAACATGCAATACACCACCATTCAGCGCACTGTCACACAATGCAGCAACATGCAATACACCACCATTCAGCGCACTGTCACACAATGCAGCAACATGCAATACAACACCATTCAGCGCACTGTCACACAATGCAGCAACATGCAATACACCACCATTCAGCGCACTGTCACACAATGCAGCAACATGCAATACAACACTATGCAGCGCACTGTCACACAATGCAGCAACATGCAATACAACACTATGCAGCGCACTGTCACACAATGCAGCAACATGCAATACAACACTATGCAGCGCACTGTCACACAATGCAGCAACATGCAATATAACACGATGCAGCGCACTGTCACACACTGCAGCAACATGCAATACAACACCATGCAGCGCATTGTCATACAATGCAGCAACATGCAATACAAGACGATGCAGCGCATTGTCACACAATGCAGCAACATGCAATACAACACCATTCAGCGCATTGTCATACAATGCAGCAACATGCAATACAACACTATGCAGCGCACTGTCACACAATGCAGCAACATGCAATACACCGCGATTCAGTGACACACAGTGCAATGCAAAACCTTACAATACGACACAATGCTACACACCAGAAACCAATACCACACGGTGGCATGCAACAAAATACCAAAACAACATAATCAATACAAGAGTAATATTACACCACAACCCAGTGCAACATAATACAATGCAACAACATACAATGTAACAACATACAATGTAACAACATACAATGTAACAACATACAATGCAGCACAAGACAACGCAACACCATACAATGTAACAGCGTACAATGCAACACAATACAGGACAACATGATACAATGCAACACCATAGAATGTAACAGCATACAATGCAGCACAAAAGATAACGCAACACCACATAATGCAACAACATACAATGCAACACAATACAATGCAACATGATACAATTCAACCCCGTACAATGTAACAATATGCTATACAACATCATTCACCGCAGTACCGCGCAATGCAACACTGTATAAGCAGCAAAATGCTACATGACACAAATCCATACGGCACATTTTTATTCAACACACTGCAGTGCAACACCTTACAATTCAACAAGATGCTCTACAACGCAGATCAAGACAGCACATCGCAAGGCAACACCAAATAATGCAACGACATGCTATACGACACACAATCAACACAACACACCGCAATGCAATACTGTACTGTGCAACAAATGCTCTACAACACATTTTAAAGCAATTCGATGCAATGCGACACCTTCATGTGCAACAAATGCTCTACAACACATTTTAAAGCAATTCGATGCAATGCGACACCTTCATGTGCAACAAATGCTCTACAACACATTTTAAAGCAATTCGATGCAATGCGACACCTTCATGTGCAACAAATGCTCTACAACACATTTTAAAGCAATTCGATGCAATGCGACACCTTCATGTGCAACAAATGCTCTACAACACATTTTAAAGCAATTCGATGCAATGCGACACCTTCATGTGCAACAAATGCTCTACAACACATTTTAAAGCAATTCGATGCAATGCGACACCTTCATGTGCAACAAATGCTCTACAACACATTTTAAAGCAATTCGATGCAATGCGACACCTTCATGTGCAACAAATGCTCTACAACACATTTTAAAGCAATTCGATGCAATGCGACACCTTCATGTGCAACAAATGCTCTAACATACAACAATTTCAATAAGCCAATTCCGATGACAATTGACGGAACAACCTTCATGTGCAACAAATGCTCTACAACACATTTTAAAGCAATTCGATGCAATGCGACACCTTCATGTGCAACAAAATGCTCTACAACACAGTTCAGCGCAACGCATTCCAACGCAACACTAAATATTGCAACAAAATGCTCTACAACACAGTTCAGCGCAACGCATTCCAACGCAACACTAAATATTGCAACAAAATGCTCTACAACACAGTTCAGCGCAACGCATTCCAACGCAACACTAAATATTGCAACAAAATGCTCTACAACACAGTTCAGCGCAACGCATTCCAACGCAACACTAAATATTGCAACAAAATGCTCTACAACACAGTTCAGCGCAACGCATTCCAACGCAACACTAAATATTGCAACAAAATGCTGTACAACACAAAACAATGCAACTGTCCAATGCAACACCATATAATGCAACACAATGCTATATAGCCCAAATCAATATAACACAATGCAATACAACACCATACAATGCAACACAATGCTATATAGCCCAAATCAATATAACACAATGCAATACAACAGAACACGATGCTATAAAACCCAAATCAATATAACACAATGCAATACAACAGAACACAATGCTATAAAACCCAAATCAATATAACACAATGCAACACAACAGAACACAATGCTATAAAACCCAAATCAATATAACACAATGCAATACAACAGAACACAATGCTATAAAACCCAAATCAGTATAACACAATGCAATACAACAGAACACAATGCTATAAAACCCAAATCAATATAACACAATGCAATGCAACAGAACACAATGCTGTAAAACCCAAATCAATATAACACAATGCAATACAACAGAACACAATGCTATAAAACCCAAATCAATATAACAATGCAATGCAACACCATACAACGCAACAAAATGCTATATAGCACAAATCTATACAACACAATGCAATACAACACCATACAATTCAACAGAATGCTGTCTAACTCAATTCATTGCAACACAGTGCACTGCCACACATGCGATACAAAAGAGTTTTAATGCAAAACAATGCAAATGCAACACCTTACTATGCAGCAAAATACTCGACGACACAATACAATACAACATAGTGCAGTGCAACAACATGCATTACAACCAAATGCGCAACAACACAATTCAATGCAACATAGTGCAATACAGCACCAAGCAGTGCAGCAAAATGCATTACAACGAAATGCGCAACAACACAATTCAATGCAACATAATGCATTGCAGCATTACAACAAAATGCTCAAGAACACAATTCAATGCAACATTGTGCAGTGCAACAAAATGCATTACAACGAAATGCTCAACAACACAATTCAATGCAACATTAGTACAACGCAGCACCAAGCAGTGCGACAAAAATGCTCTGCAACACAGTTCAATGCAATCAAGTGCAATGCAGCACCATACAATCCAAGAAAATAGAAAACCCATACAACACAAATTAATACAATACAGTGCAAAGCAATACTACACAAGGCAACAAGATGCTGTATAGTACAAATGAATAAAGCACAACGGGATACAACACTGTACAGTTCAACAAAATGTACACAATGCAAATCAATACAACGCAGTACAACGCACCATCATACAATGCAATGAAATACTACACAACACAAATCCATACAAGAGAGTGTAATCTAACACGTACAATGGCAACAATGTGCCGTGCAGCACAATCCAATGCAACAGAACAACGCAACACCAAAGCAATGCAACAAAGTAATACACAGCACAATCCAATGCAACAGAACAACGCAACACCAAAGCAATGCAACAAAGTAATACACAGCACAATTCAATGCAACAGAGCAACGCAACATCAAGCAATGCAACAAAGTAATACACAACATAGTTCAATGCAACAGAACAACGCAACACCAAGCAATGCAACAAGGTAATATACAGCACAATTCAATGCAACAGAGCAACGCAACACCAAGCAATGCAACAAAGTAATACACAGCACAATTCAATGTAACAGAACAACGCAACACCAAGCATGGCAATGCAACAAAGTAATACACAGCACAATTCATTGCAACAGACAACGCAACACCAAGCAATGCAACAAAGTAATATACAGCACAATATAATGCAACAGAATAACGCAACACCAAGCAATGCAACAAAGTAATACACAACAAGTTCAATGCAACAGAGCAACGCAACACCAAGCAATGCAACAAAGTAATATACAGCACAATATAATGCAACAAGCAGCACAACACCAAGCAATGCAACAAAGTAATATACAGCACAATTCAATGCAACAGAGCAACGCAACACCAAATAGGTGCATCAAAGTAATATGTAACACAATTCAGTCCAACGCAGTGCAATGCAACACCAAGCAATGCAATAAAACGCAATGCAACCAAAAATGCAACAAACAAAATGCAATACAAGGCCATGCAACACAGCGTAATACAGCATCATGCATTGTGATATATCACGATGCAATAATGAATAACACAACGCAAAATACTGTGTTGCAAAAGAAGACTGTGCATTGCAATAGAATTCAATGCAACACAATGTAATGGGACACAACGTCATGAAACACAATGGAAAAAAACAATACAACAAGGATTTCATCATATTGGGATACAACTCAAATGCATTACAACATGATGCAATAGAGCACAATACATTGCAAGATATGACAATGCCACACACTGCAAAACAAGACTGTGCAATACATCACACTTCAATGCAATAAAATACAATGCAATGTCTCGCAAGACAACAGAATGGAACAAAAGTCGATGCGCTGCAACAGACGTTAATTCAACCTGATGCAATGAAAAGCTATGAAATAAAAGGCTGTCCAATGCAATGCAACGTGATGTCAAACAAAAGACACCCAATACAACAATGTGCGATTCAATAAATGTTATAGTACACCACGCAATGCAACATGGTACGACAGAACACAATACAACATAACGCAATCTCCAAATGATGTAACATGTTGTAACACAATACGCTATTGTGCAATGCGACAAGATGCACAAAATAACACAATGTGACGCAAAGTAATACACAATGGAATAGAACGCCATACAAAACAACACCATACAATATAATGTAAGTTAACACAACGCACTACAATAGAATACAACGCAATGCAATACAGTACAGCACTATTGCAATGCAACACAATGAAATGCAACACACCATAAAACAATGCAGTATAACACAGAGCAACACAATGAAGTACAACACGGTGCAATGCAATACGTGTAACACAACACAACACAATACATCGAAACGTAGTTCAACGGAAGGTGAAACAACACGACGCAATATAATAACGTGCAGTAACTATCACAACACAATACAACACAATACAGTACAATACAATACAACAAAACGCAATACAATTCAAAGCAACACCGTGCAATACAACACATTTCAATTCAACACAATGCAACATAACACGACAGTAATAGGACACACACTGCCACACAACACGATGCAGTACAACATTAATTCAACGCAACACAACGCAATTCAACAGAACACAATGCTGTAGAATACAATGCAAAACAACACAATACAACGCACAATACAATGCAACTCAATGCAATACCACACAATACATTGCAACTCAATGCAATACCACACAATACATTGCAACTCAATGCAATACCATACAATACATTGCAACTCAATTCAATACCACACAATACATTGCAACTCAATGCAATACCACACAATACATTGCAACTCAATGCAATACCACACAATACATTGCAACTCAATGCAATACCACACAATACAATGCAACTCAATACATTACCACACAATACATGCAACTCAATGCAATACCACACAATACAATGCTAACTCAATGCAATACCACACAATACAATGCAACTGAATGCAATATCACACAATACAATGCAACTGAATGCAATACCACACAATACAATGCAACTCGATGCAATACCACACAATACAATGCAACTCGATACAATACCACACAATACAATGCAACTCGATGCAATACCACACAATACAATGCAACTCGATGCAATACCACACAATACAATGCAACTATGCAATACCACACAATACAATGCAACTCGATGCATACACACAATACAATCAACGATGCAATACCACACAATACAATGCAACTCAATGCAATACCACACAATACAATGCAACTCGACATCCACAATACAATGCAACTCGATGCAATACCACACAATACCATGCAACCCAAGTTAACACAGCATATTGCAACATAACGCAATTATCCCACAACAGCTATGCAGCACAGTGTAAGACGACTCGATACAAACGCAACTGGATGTAACATAACAGAATGCTAGTCAAAGCAATGATGCAGTACAGTACAGTGCATTATCATTCCACAACACTGCAACACAACACTGTGTATTATTAGCACACAACATCGCATGACATAATCCAAGACAGGCGAAAGCGACACAACGCGTCGCAACATAAGCAATAGGACACCGTGCCACACAACGTATTACAACAAGACACAGAGCAACAGAATACAACGAATTACAACGAAACACCACAGAGCAACAGAATACAACGTATTACAACGAAACACAGAGCAACAGAATACAACGTATTACAACGAAACACCACAGAGCAACAGAATACAACGTATTACAACAAAACACACAGAGCAACAGAATACAGAGTATTACAACGAAACACAGAGCAACAGAATACAGCGTATTACAACGAAACACAGAGCAACAGAATACAGCGTATTATAATGAAACACAGAGCAACAGAATACAACGTATTACAACGAAAGACAGAGCAACAGAATACAACGTATTACAACGAAAGACAGAGCAACAGTATGCAACGTATTACAACGAAAGACATAGCAACAGAATACAACGTATTACAACGAAACACAGAGCAACAGAATACAACGTATTACAACGAAACAAGAGCAACAGAATACAGCGTATTACAACGAAAGACAGAGCAACAGAATACAACGTATTACAACGAAAGACAGAGCAACAGAATACAACGTATTACAACGAAATACAGAGCAACAGTATGCAACGTATTACAACGAAACACAGAGCAACAGAATACAACGTATTACAACGAAACACAGAGCAACAGAATACAACGTATTACAACGAAACACAGAGCAACAGAATACAACGTATTACAACGAAACACAGAGCAACAGAATACAACGTATTACAACGAAACACAGAGCAACAGAATACAACGTATTACAACGAAACACAGAGCAACAGAATACAACGTATTACAACGAAACACAGAGCAACAGAATACAACGTATTACAACGAAACACAGAGCAACAGAATACAGCGTGTTACAACGAAACACAGCGCAACAGAATACAGCGTATTACAACGAAAGACAGAGCAACAGAATACAACGCGGAGCAGCGACATGGATCGGTCTCTGTTCCAGAGTCAAAGTCAGGATTCCCAAGGGCAACAATCCATCAGAATGCTTTTTTCTTCCCCCTTACGATGCGCAATGTATTAGGGCAAACCAATGGCATTGGGACTTACAACCTTTGAAAATGAGATACAGAAATATCCATTGACTCCTACGGGGGGGATTGGGGGGGGGGGGGCATATGCTGCGTAAGCTTTCTTTTTCTTTTTCTTTTCATTTTCTTTTTTTATTCTGTTTGTTTTGTTTTGCTTTTTTTTTTTTTTTTTTTTTGCATTGCTTGAAGGGCGAACTAGGTACTCCCCAGTTCGACGATGTATCGAGCATTTATGCCTTATTTACGGGGAAAGAACCCATTCCAAAGGTATGACTGTCCTCCCTTTACATCGCTCTTGCTTGTTAGAAACCGGGCAGCTCTAAATCCTCCTCATTGTCTCCGATATTTGGAAGTTTTTCAAAGCTCTCGGATGAAATGACATGAATTTTACACAACGTATGAATAATGAAGATTTTTTTTTTCGAGCCAGTATGTCGCCATTTTCTTTCTTTTTTCCTTTTTTTTTTTTTTTTTTTTGTCTCCAGTGCAAAAAGATCATGGGGCCACACGCCACAATTAGGATTCAATCCATGCAAGAGTTTTGAGGCCCAGCATAAATTTGAGCGAGCATTTGATATTAAACTGATATTTGATCAAAAGAACAACCCCACACCAATCACGACAGTTTTTTTTTCCACTTTTTCTTTTAATTTCCACCGATGGCATCATTCACAATCTTCACACACATGACATTCCCCTTGACTGACGTCACATCTCGGGCCTTCTCACTCACCCGCGACTCTGTCATTTGCGCCATCTGGTTCCTTCCAAATAGTCGCTTTCCTCTCATTTTAATCTGTCTGCCTGGAACCACCTGGCCATGTTTCCTTGATGGGCATATGAAAGAAACGATGGTAAATCAACTTTCAGACACAACATGAAAAAAAAAATCTCAAAACAATCTCACTATGCCTGTCTATAAATACTCAACACTTTGAGCAAGGCCTTGGCGCATATCATTTTGGGTGTTAAGCCTGTGCCTACCCTTTGCTGACGGTGACGCAGATGTAGGGGTACACATCGACTTCCAGGCTCTATGCGTCGTGTTTACACTGCATTTGTAGCCGACGACCACAGATCAGGCCAATTTATGCTCATCATGTCGCCATCCCGGTCACATTTTCTCCCCACACTGCACGTCATAGGTGACAAATCGACAAGTTGCAGATGGCAGTCGAAAATGTCTGTGGTAAGTTAAAAGAATGTTTTCCCTTCGAGACATACTTTTCTCCTTCCAGTTGAAGCGATAAGTGTATATATGACGTCACCAACTTTATTTCTAAAGCTCTTTGAGTACTGACGAAAGCTTCTGGTTTGAACATTTCCATTTACACGTACTTTTCACCTTCCAGTTGAAGCGATAAAAAATGTATATATGACGTAACCGACTTTGACCTTTGATATTAATGCTCCTTTAATAATGATGAAAGCCTGTAATTAGAATAGTACGCCTTGCACTTCCTTCTCTCAGCCTCTCCATTCTCTAATGTGTACCATTTTAGCGAGACCAAGTTCGAAAATTGAAGTGCTGGGGCTTACCGACACTTCTAACTTGACCAACGCTTCTCATTCAGTCGGGGTGTCTACACAAAAAAACACTTTGACAATTGAGTTCACCGTCAACTAGAGAGTAGCATGGTTGTTCGGAAACACTACCATAAACAGTCAACTGTTCGTTCTTAATGTGTGAAGATGTTGTCTGTCTGGGTGTGAAAGAGAACTTCTTTTATCTGTTTTTTTCAACATCTGACTGAGCCGTTGCCCGGAGTGACTGTGTTGAAGATGACCGCAGTATCATGGTGAGGGGGGGGGGGGAGGGGGGGAGATTGAGGAGGAGGGGGAGATCATGATTTCAGTGCATTTTACAGAGAGATACTTACGTCAGTTCATACGACAGATTTTTGAAAAGAGAGGAACGCTGACGTCAGAACTGATCACAGACAGCTAGTGGGGGGGGGGGGGAGGAGTCGTGGGAGCGGGGGCAGATTCCGGTATGGTCCACAGTGGAACGCTGACATCACCATAGATCATACGCATCTGATAAGGTAGATGTAGAAATAGTGCCTTCCAGAGAAGAACAATAACGTCAGTACAGATGCTAGACATCTGACCAGATGGACGTACAGGTAACAGTGTCTTCCACAGAGAGCGACAATGACGTCCATACAGATGATGGACATCTGACCAGATGGACGTACAGGTAACAGTGTCTTCCACAGAGAGCGACAATGACGTCCATATAGATGCTAGACATCTGACCAGATGGACGTACAGGTAACAGTGTCTTCCACAGAGAGCGACAATGACGTCCATACAGATGATGGACATCTGACCAGATGGACGTACAGGTAACAGTGTCTTCCAAGAGAGGGAAAATAACGCAGGTACAGATGACAGTCATCTGACAAGATGAACATAGAGGTGATAGTGCATTCCAGAGATGGACACTAACGTCAGTACAGATGATAGACATCTGACAAGGTCGTAAGGAAGACTAGGCTCTCAGAGGGGCAATGGCGTCAGTGCTAAAGACAGACATCTGATAAGATCTTACGATGGACTATGCTATCAGAGGGGCAAAATGATGTCAGTATGAAGGATAGCCATCTGACAAAGTGGACTCTTTGTTATCAGATCCTTTCCGAGAGAGACACAGCGTCAAAGTACGCATCATAGACATCTGACAAAGGAACCTCCGAAATGTCGATGATTATCACAGAAAATGACGCCAGAACAGATCACAAACATCTGCCAACAGAGAGGAAAGGACGTCAGAGCAGATAATAGATGCCCAAGAGAGTGAACCGAGGGATTTCGGTACCTTTTACAGAGGGACAATGACGTCAGTATAAAGGAAAGGCATGCAGTACAGATGACAGACATCTGATAGTGGAGGGACACTGACGGCAGTACAGATGACAGACATCTGACTGTGTAAGGATAATGACAGACATCTGACCACATGAGCAAACGGATTCCAGGTCTCTCTAGAAGGGGGACATGGATGCCAGTAGCGACGACAGAAAGCTGAAAAAGTGGACGAAGAAATTTCTATACCTTCCAGTTTCGAAGAATGACGTCATCAGAGGTACAATCCTGAGACTCAATGATTCTTCAAGCTCACAGCGAGGAAGAGATCTGTATGACCTTGGATGATCTTGGATGACCTTGGATGATCTTGGATGACCTTGGATGATCTTGGATGACCTTGGATGACCTTGGATGATCTTGGAGGATCTTGGATGACCTTGGATGATCTTGGAAGATACTGGATGACCTTGGAGGATCATGGACTCTGCTCCATGCCTTCCAGCAGCTGTGCTGACGTACGATCTGGAACGTGATAATATAAAAAAAAATCATGAGACTGCATACACCGCTGAAATATTGTTAGCCCGAAAGGAAAGAAAACGATTTTTTTGCAGGTTCAGGAGACTAAATGAAAAAAAGACGAGAGAAGTTAATTTGCCTGTTTAACTCAATATGATGAATACATGTAACAGCAGAAAGAAGGGCACAGGAGGGTGGGTACGGAAAATAACAACTTCTGTTGGATGATAAGTATCAAAGTGCAGATGGAACATGTCACATTTCAAGGATCGTCCCACAAGAAGAACAAAAAACAAGAGAGAGAGGAGAGAGAGAGAGAGAGAGAGAGAGAGAGAGAGAGAGAGAGAGAGAGAGATGAAAAAAGGAAATAAAAACAGAAGAAAGCAGCAAGTGTACCGCTACCCTTGTTCCCGTCACCACTTACACCAATGTTGTGATGGTGGCAGTTCCAAGAATTACGGTCACCTAGAGACAGCAACAAATTGTGCGCAGCAGTCAGTGCTCGCAGAAGAGGATGACGTTGCAAGTTCCCATTTTTTCAGAATGTTGATGTCCAGTTGTTTCTTCAGTGCCCTACCTGCGGCGCCCCCATCTCACCCTGCCCCCTTGTCTTCCTTTCTCTCTTCACATCTTCTCCCCTCACTTTATTTTCCCACTTGCCTGTACCCTTCTCCCAGCCCCCCCCCCCTCCCCAACACACACACCACCAGCACTCCAACCTCTCTCCTCTCTCTTTTCTTTTGCTCCATCTTTTTGCTCTATGAAGCATCAGCAGTGCCAGTGCCCTGACCCTGGTTAGCTTTGCTCTCTTTGGCAGTTATGCAACGGGCACCTGCACACACATTCTGTGGGTGAAAAGTTCACCTGGAAATCTTTTTTCATCAGACTCTTTGGTTCCAGTTCTGCCACTTTCCCAATCCATATTCTGCCATGGTCCTTCCATGTTCTGCCACTTTCCCAATCCATATTCTGCCATAGTCCTTCCATGTTCTGCCATATTCCTTCCATATTCTGCCATAGTCCTTCCATGTTCTGCCATATTCTTTCCATATTCTGCCATAGTCCTTCCATGTTCTGCCATAGTCCTTCCATATTCTGCCATAGTCCTTCCATGTTCTGCCATATTCCTTCCATATTCTGCCATAGTCCTTCCATGTTCTGCCATATTCCCCATCTATATTTTGCCATATTCCTTCCATGTTCTGCCATAGTCTCCATCCATTTTTTGTCATATTTCATCCATGTTCTGCCATTCTCCATCCACGTAATGCCAAATTCCCCATCCATATTCTGCCATATTCGTCGTCCATATCATGTCATATTTCAACCATATTCTGCCATATTCCCCATCCACATTTTGCCATATTCCATCTATATTCTACCATATTTCATCTGCATACAGCATCATTCCACCTATGTTCTACAACATTTCTTCTTTTGCCTTTTCCCATCAATATACTGCCATATTTTATCAATATTCTGCCACATGCTATCCACATTACGCAATATCCATCCACATTCTGCCTTTAATCCCCATCCATATTCTTCCTTATTTTCCATCCATATTCTGCCTTATTCCCCATCCCATTTTTTGGTCCATGTTATTCTGCCGTACCTCAACTTATTTTGCAAGACTCCATCCATGTTCTGCCATAGTTCACCTTCCCGCCAAGCCGCATTGGAATCGGTCCAGCAGTCGTTGCCGTAATCTCCCTGACAGATGCGGGGAAAACATCAATTCTTGGAGGATGCACAGAGGACAGGCCTGTGATGCTAAGAGGAAGCACCTCTAAGACGTTCCATGCCATATGCACTTCTGTTGCAGCTTCCTCAGCTTCCCTCCTGAAGACTGAGGTGCATGGGTTACCTCCACCTTGACAAAGCTCTGAATCAGCATCTCTTGCACTTTCTCCCATCTCCCCGTTCGACATGCCAGTCTCACTGAACATGACTAGGCAACACTTTCCGACGGCAGGTTAACTAATTAATATTTATCACTGTGTATAGAGTCAGATTTAAGACTTAATTCCCCCTGGCGCCCAACACAAAATTGACATGTCGCTGGTCACATTTACGTGTTGTCGTTCTGGTCGTATCCGTGTGGTGTTAGACTCATCTCCTATCGCCCATTCTCCAGGGAGGGCCATGCTTGTCCACAGCATTATCTCTGGTGGCTGTGAACGTCACATCTGATTTGTAACGTAGCTGGGGCTTCATGGACATGCATCAAGTTCCTTGCAGATCGACCTCGAGGACCTCGGGGCTGTGCTGATGATTGGGGATAGAAGCACAGTCCCCTGAAGGCAGCTCAGCGGGCCACACGCCTCAGTTAGGATTTTGCTCTAAATCTTGATACATTCCATATCAGCGTTTTGAAGCCTAGCATGAGTTTAAGCCAGCGTTTGATATTAAACTGAATATTTATCAAAAGAACAAACCACCACCACAACCACCACCACTACCCCTCACCAATCATGTCTCTTGTTTTCTGGGATTTCCACCGATGACATCATTCACAATGTTCAGTCTGACGTCATATTTCAGGCCTTCTCACTCGCCCGTGACCTTATCTTTGCGCCAGCTGGTGTCCCCCAAAGAGTCCCATTCCTTTCATTTCAATCTGTCTGCATGGAACCACCTGGCTTGTGCCTTGATGAACATACGAAAAAGAAAAAAAAGGTAAATCAACTTTCAGACACAATAAATATTCTGAAAACAATCTAATCATGCCTGTCTATAAATACTCGACTCCTTACGCAAAGACCTAGGTGCATGAATTTTCGGTGTGCAGCCAGCACACTCCTGATTTTGCTTCCCTCTGGAATCCCAGTTCGCCTTATTTCGGTGATTATCCCGCACACTTTATACACAAGGTTATTTTCGTGTTTCTTTGTTTGTGGGTCAGTTTTGAGCCGAAGGCTGTTCCTCCTGGCATGACTGGGTCTGTCAACCAACACGCTGATGTCTAACACCTGGCCGTCGCTTGCTGAAAGTCTGAAAAAAATTAGCCGGTGTGGGGGTTAGCAATCTTTCCATCAGAACTTAACAACAGCAAAGAACTGGTTTTAAAGATATAAAGAA
>CM065737.1:60435957-60440957 GCA_033310375.1 Conus canariensis
ACACACACACACACACACACACACACACACAACACACACACACACACCACGCACGCACGCACGCACGCACGCACGCACGCACGCACGCACGCACGCACCATAGGGACAACCCCAAAACGTATCATTACCTAGTCTAGACTCATTTGTTCACACAAGAGAGTCAGTAATAATATAGTAATTGAAATGAGGAAGAGGAGGAGAAGGATAGTAATAATAATCATGACAGTAGTAGTAGTAGTAGTAGTAGTAGTAGTAGTAGTAGTAGTAGAAGTAGTAGTAGTAGTAGTGGCAGCTGTAGCAGTGGTGGTGGTGGTAGTGGTAATAACAATGTTGATTCTCATTATGATCATCATGACAATAACAGTGATGATGATTTTTCCCCCGTCGTCTATACCGCCTCATTTGCGCCTCACCCATGCAGCTCGTTCCGACCCCTCGTCCACAGCCACAGCCAGGACCATCCCGCTACAGTCCCAGCACCGGCAATCCACAGGGAGCAGTCAATGTCAAGTCATCATGAGGCAACCCACCGGAGGAGACACTGCACTGCTGCCGAGTCACTTCGGTGGTGTTCAGTGGCGCCTGTTCTGATCCAACATACGCAGGACACTACTTACCGAACCTCCGACTGACGACAGTAATTGCTTAGTCGCGAAGCCGGGGTGAGTGAGCTCTCCCTCCAGAGGGCGCCACGGCGTCTGTCCAACAACTGTCCTCCTCGTGAATTTGCCAGTACTGGTAACTCTGACAAATCAATCAAACCAAAGCCATAAACAGAAAGACAATCAACGATGAGGTCACATGGGAGTGGGGCATGAAGGGTCCACAGAATTTGGGACTTTTTTTTTTAATACTGACAGATGAGGATGAGGATGGTGAAGATAATGCTGCTGGTTTTCAGTCTGGTCTGAGAAGGCATGACTGGCCTGGACTTTACGCTTACTTTCATAATACATTCTGGCATCAGTCAGGCCCGAGAGATGCAGTCACCTGCAGTGTTGTTTAAGAAATCTGAGCAACACTCTCGGAGAAGCATCCATCAAGTGGATGACACTGGAATTCGTGGTCCCAGTCTTCCCCTACGGAGCCCGTAGCAAAGTCAACTCTGGGTAGAAGCCGGTTGGAGCAGAAAACCCCCACAAACAAATGGCTCTGAAGGGAATCGAACCCTCGGCCTTCTAGCCAGGAGTCCGCGACGCTGACCACTTCGCCACGAGTGCTAGCATAAGTTGATCATGACTGTGATGGTCCACAAAAGAAATCACCGAGAACATGGATTAATCATGGAAAGTAATCACGACAGCGGTGAAGGAAAGAATTCGATCATCTGCGAAATAAACTTGTGTAAAGGAACCATCTTGTCCATGAAGACGGTCGATAATCACCCTAGCAACAACGTTTCTCTCATCGTTGTCGTTGTGTGCGCGTGCGTTGGCTCTATCTCATTTCAATGGGCAGAGTTTATGATAACTGTAAAGAACAATCTGTATAGGGTCCAGCTCATTTGGCGCCATTGCTGATGTCGGAATAATTGCAGCCTAGAATTCCACCTGGTATTCCCAGGTGTGTAAATCACTTCAACGAGTCATCCGCAAAATTCAAAATTCTGCCAAAATCCGGAGTCTTGAATATCATGCAATTTATTTAATATTCTTTAAGGCATTGTTTCGTTTGACAGTCAAGAGCTGCGGATATGACATGCTGAGAAAACAGTATGCTGTGATTTTTGTCTGCCCTGATGTTATAAAGTCATCATTTTGAAATGTAAAGACAACATGGCAAAATTGTGTAAATACGAGAGAAAGGGGGAGAGGGAGGGAGAGACAGCCAGAGAGAGAGACAGACAGACAGACAGACAGACAGATAGACTGACTGACAGACAGAGTAAATACAATGGCTATCAAGTATTCAATTAACGGCTAACAGAAGAATTTGCGTGTATGATCTTGAAGTAAATAATCGAATTATTGAGCCATGAAACGCTTATCTAAATGTTTTTCTTTCACATGTTTTAGTGAATTCGTCCTTTGAAGACCAGGTGGAAGTGAGTTCCAGACATGGCCCAGAATAAGCTTGTCTTGCTTTGTATTGATCAATGCGTGAGTAGGATAAAAAGAGATTCTGTAAACGAGAACTAGTGTTACGTTTTAGCAGGGTATTTGACGACATAAATGACGCCTTGTTGATTTCAACTTGTTTATTTAGAGGAAGTATGGTTAGAGCTTTTAGCTCCGTCTGTTATATCCGTACAGCTGGGAGAAGTAGATCTGCCATTCGTCTATAGAGAGAATTCATTCTTTTTGTGGACATCACTACCACTTTTCCATAAGGTTGAAGCGTAATTAATAAGCGACATAATGTGTACGTTGAGGTAAAGTTTATATACAATAATAGCGACACAGTGCTTTGGTTGAAATGAGAGAAAAGGATTTTTGTTGATGATCTTGCATAAATTATTAAAATGAGATTGCCTTTCTAATTCTTCATTTATTGTTACACCTAAAGCACGATGCTTGTCTCTCTCTGTTCAGTGGACGTACCATTCAAATGAAGTTTTAGGCAAAGAGGAGCTCACTGGCACTTTTGGCGAGTGGGTATGATTCAAGTTTTGGTTTTGGCAGTTTGCATTACCGTGAGGTTCAATTACAACGGTCTGTCACCTTGACAAGACTTCTGAAGAAATGTTTCTATTGTCAGTGGATTATTCCCACTTGACTGGAGCGATAAATTGTGAGTACATAAATTGTCATGACTTTCTCATCTGATAGGGATAATGGTAAATCATTGATGAACATACAGAATAGGAGAGGGGCTTAGCATAGAACCTTGTGGGACTCCATGAACTATAGAGTCTGTACAGGAAGTTTTGCCATTGAGCAACACATACTGAGTCCTGTTATCTAAGTATGATTGGAACGATGAGACTGTCGAGGAACGGTTCAGATGGATAGTTTATACAAGAGGGGAGAATGATGAACAAAATGGAAGGTCTTTCTGAAGTAAAAAAAAAAATTAAATAAAAGCAACGCTTGTCATTTGTAACTGGTTCATACTTAAAAGCCACGAGGTACACATTCATGAAAATACTGTATGGCAAGGATGATTACATTGCATTCCAGACTGGAATGTGTGAAAGAGTTGTTTTTTTTTCCATGAACTGAGCTACATGTTTCTGTATGTCTTCTGAGGGGCCTGGATGGAACTTGTAAACGTTGAGGCAAGACATGCAGGATTAAGAATGAAAGTAAAAACTTGGCCCCACGGCCTGCCATCTCCATAGAAAGGGCAATGTGAATGTCAAAAGCCGTATCATTAATAACACACCACTTTGATAAATGAGCCTTTGTTTAAAAGGAAGAGGGCACTATTGCTCCTCTCCACTGCATGTTATACACACTGTAAAGTGCTATAAAAGGAAGAGGGCACTATTGCTCCTCTCCACTGCATGTTATATCACACTGTAAAGTGCTATAAAAGGAAGAGGGCACTATTGCTCCTCTCCACTGCATGTTATACACACTGTAAAGTGCTATAAAAGGAAGAGGGCACTATTGCTCCTCTCCACTGCATGTTATACACACTGTAAAGTGCTATAAAAGGAAAGGGCACTATTGCTCCTCTCCACTGCATGTTATACACACTGTAAAGTGCTATAAAAGGAAGAGGGCACTATTGCTCCTCTCCACTGCATGT
This sequence comes from Conus canariensis, assembly GCA_033310375.1. Taxonomy (NCBI): domain Eukaryota; kingdom Metazoa; phylum Mollusca; class Gastropoda; order Neogastropoda; family Conidae; genus Conus; species Conus canariensis. The sequence goes on from CM065737.1 coordinate 60,439,651, forward strand.
TATACACACTGTAAAGTGCTATAAAGTTCTTCCACTGCGGAGGTCAGCAGGTCCAGCACGTGATAGCTGTTTCGCTCTCAACAGAGCTCATCAGGCTTACTGATGGAGTCTGGTCATCTGCTGATGAGAAGCACTTCCATATAAACAGCAAGGAAACTCCTCGAAGTCGCGTGGATCCTCCAGCCCGTAAGAAAAGTGTCTCAAACGAGTGTCTCTAAGGAGGCCACCTTTTTCATTTCTTGACAAATCTTTAATCTGTCGTTTAAATCAGAACCGGACCATTGCTTTTAGGATCTACTCGATGTCTCACCCACATAAATCTTGTCACACAGGTCGCAACGGATGGTGTAGACAATTCCCCAACCGTGTACACACACCCTACCCCCCCCCCCCCCCCCCCCCCGCTCACACACACACACGCATTCCCTCCACGCTTTCCAAGAAAAATACCATACACCACATGTTTCTTCTTTTCTCTCCCCCCCCCCCCCCCCCCCCCCCCCGCCCCCTTCCCACTTCCATCTAGTTATCTACTTATTTACCTACTTACTTATTTCCATTCATCCCTCCTTTTTTTTCATCTCTCACTAGTATCATTATATTATTATTATTCATTGTTTGTTTGGTCATTCTTCTTTTTACAAAGAATTATTTATCGTTTCAAAATAATGTTCATATGTCCAAAATAATGTTCATATGTCCAAAATAATGTTCATATGGCCTCTGTTTTCGTCTTTTTCTTTTCCAGCTTACTCATGCATTATTGTTTCATTGTTATTAGCGGTTTTAATTTTATGATTTTTTTTTTTAAAATTTCGTTTTCTTTATCCAGTTTGATTCTTTTATTCCAGAACTCATTCACTTACATAAGTGGTATTCGCTTTCACCCCCTTACCTTCTCTTTTCTATATGGTTCCATTCCCTACTTCTAGTCTGCGAAACAAAAATTAATTACTTCTCATGACGCCGCCTATTCCTTGAAAACAGCTGTTTCATGTCCTTTTCTTCGTGATTTGTTTCATTGTTTGTCTTATTTGTTTTGTTTTTTCTACTGAAAGACCAAACTGCACCACCGTAGCTACAAACACATTTCTGAACAAAATCCCTCTACGCAGTTATGAAACAGTTGTTGTTTTTTCAACTACTTTTTCTTTTCTTTTCTTTTTTTCTTCCGTTTTTTTTTTTTTTTTTCCTTTTTTTTTCTTTGCTACGCACAAGTTCTTGTTTCTTACGAACTCATCATAGATCCGGCCCGTACCTAGAGTTGTGCCGTGAAACGCTGGGCCAACTTCCCCAGCCAAATGTCT
>CM065737.1:60443457-60445957 GCA_033310375.1 Conus canariensis
TTACTTTTTAATCTGTTTTCATTCTATTTCTATTTCATTTTTCATAATTTGTATTACAAAGAGTATTCTCTTTCCCTCTCTGTCCTCCCCCTTTTCTCATTGTTCTGTTCCCTATTTCGTGTCAACCTAAGAAAACGTAACTCTCAACACACTTCTTATTCTCTGCAAACATCTCAGTCATTTCTCTTTTCTTTGCTGTTTGCTGGGTTGTCTTTTCCTGGTCTGTTTGAGTCGTTTGTCTTTCCCGAAGAAGACTTAAAGGCCGAAACGCGTGGTGTCGGTGTTGTGTTTTGTCTGTTCCATTCTTTTGGGGCCCAGCTGCTCAACATTCTATGGCTTCAGTTCCCTTCTGTAGTCACTCTTCTTTTAGAATGGCCACAACTCTGGGATTTACCGTCCTTGATACTTATACGTACGTGACCGGTTTTTTGTTTGTTTGCTTGTTTCTTTTTGTTTTGTTTGTTTGTTTGTTTGTTTGTTTGTTTTGTTTTTTTTTGGTGGGATCTAGGTGCAAAATGAGGCACTGCAGGCGGAAATTTAAACAAATTTTAAACACTAATGTTAGCACACCGCCCAAAACAAAAAAAGTGGACAAACGAATCACAAAACAAAACACGACGCGTTTCGACCTCTTAGCTCTTCTTCAGGCAAGAAACAAAACAATCGTTGTCCTGATTGTTTTGTTTCTTGCCTGAAGAAGACCTAAGAGGTCGAAACGTGTGTTTTGTTTTGTGATTCGTTTGTCGACGGTTTTTTGTTTGTTTGTTTTGGGGCGGTGCGCTAAATTAATATTTAAGATTTTTTGGTGATTTTTGTTTGTTGGTTGGTTGGGGTTTGTTTTCTTGTTGTTGTTTTTTTCGTTGCTTATTTGTTTTTGTTTTTGTTTTTCCACCGTTCAGGTAACCGCACTCTGTCTGCGGAGGATAAAATCTTAACAAGATCCAAGAGTACATGTGGTGGTGATTTTTCTCGCTTTGTTTGATAATGGTAACTGTTGTTGTTGTTGTTGTTGTTGTTGTTGTTGCATCCTTCCCACCGGCACACAAGACCACACCAGCTCTTCCACGAACCATGGGAGGGGTCTTCATTTGCCTGCAAGTTCTGTTGTGGTGTGATTTGATTTTTGAAGCCCGAAGAGTTCAGACTGGGACCACGAGTGACAAAACCGACTCCAGAGAAAAGAAAAAGATACACCCGAAGGTGCGGGTGGGACCCAGAGAAGTACTGTCCTCAACTGCCGAACAGACCAGCTGGGAGCAACCCTGCATCACCCTTGGAAGCCCGTGCTGTGTTCACATAGGGTGCAGGCACACACAGGGCTTTCCATTAAGACCTCAAGGGACAGAATTGCTCCCTGGCAGATGCTCTTGTGTAATGACTATTGGGTGTGACACGACAGAACCTCCACGGGAGCGTTCCCATGGGTGTACCAGTCTATATTTCATGACTACAGAGCCCACAGACGAAAACCTGTTGACTCTGAAGAGACAGTTCCCTCTGATCTGAATATCTTGCCTGGGATTGACCCAGGACCTTTGAATGAGGAAGACAATGGTTTCCAATATCACCTAGGCACCACTTACTTCAAATAACTATGCTCTGTCCGTATCGTGTTACAGGCAGACTGGGGGTTTAAGAGTTGGCGCCATTTGTATTTGTGCAGATAAGGGCTTCTTTACGCGGGGCGCGTGTGTGTGTGTGTGTGTGTGTGTGTGTGTGTGTGTGTGGTGTGTGTGTGTGTGTGTGTGTGTGTGTTATTCTCGTTATCATCATCATCATCATCATCATCATCACCGCATCGTTATCGTCGCCATTATCATCATCATAATCATTACCATCATAATTATGATCATCATCATCACATTTTTATCACCATCATCAATCATCATCATCATCATCATCAACAACATATTATTATTCTTATCAATTTTTTTATCATTTTTTTAACTTCATATTAGACTGACACTTCATCTAACACAAACAATATTTAATTGTTTGCTTTCAAACATTAAAAACCCGCTTTCATATGATCGTAGTTTTCATCAATTTAGTTTTTCCCCAAAAAAAGGGAAATGCGGCCAAATAAAATAGCATGCCACAGACAGCAATTCCTTCGTGGCTTGGACGTCGGCCGTTTGTGTCAGACACACCCAAACCAACGCTAGTTTCAGTTTCATCAAGGAGGCGTCACTGCGTGCGGACTAGTCCATATACGCTACACCACATCCGCTAAGTTTTGAGACCACACTACGCATGATTTGAAGCTGATGGATAAATGAATTAATAACGTAGATGAGAGAGAAGAAAATGGTGGAAGAGTGCACTCACCAGGGTAGATGAGAGAATTTAAGAAGAGGGTCTCGTGGCTACGACTTAGCAGATGTCTGACCTACAGCATTAGCCCAACGCGCTGGTCAGACCTTGAGTGCCTGCCTAACATTGGTTGTGTCTTTTTTTCTTATCAGTGTATGTGTGTGTAGTGAATGTACACGTGTGTGTA
>CM065737.1:60455957-60460957 GCA_033310375.1 Conus canariensis
CGTGTGTGTGTGTGTGTGTGCGTGCGCGCGCACGCGTGCGTATCCGTCAGTGTGTGTGTGTGTGTGTGTGTGTGTGTGTGTGTGTGTGTGTGTGTGTGTGTGTGTGTGTGTGTGTGCGTGCGTGCGTGCGTATCCGTCTGCATGTCTGTCTGTCTGTTGGGCGAGAGAACGGGAGGAATCAGGTGATGATATGGATAGGTGGAGGGGTGTGTGTGTGAAAGATATCGAATCCTTTCTCATTTTTTTTTCAACTATTCAAGTGGACAACACACTGACCAAGAAGGGAATCAACCAGGAAACTCATGATCCTTGTCTCGCATATTTCTTAGTTCAATTAGTTCCAACTGCATTAAATTCAGACTGGTAGTCTGAGTGGTAATCCTTCAGGTGAGACCATAACCCAACGTCCCATAGACAGCAGGTACCTAGCTCATGTAAAATCGCCCACGACAACAAGAGAGATGTCCCGGGTGGGAGAAAAACAACCTGCAGAACGTTGTCTTTGATAGACAGAAACAAAATACGTGAATAACAAAAAAAAGGTTAAAAGAAAAATCACTGTACCGCCGAACGAAACAGACAAACTAATTACAAGACAAAACACGACGCGTTTCGACCTCTTTGGACTTCTTCAGGCAAGGCAGACTTTGAAGACAACGAAAACGAAAAAAGAACAGTCATTGATCTCCTCCAACTGGGCGCAAAGTGGACGTATTTTCATCAAACATTGTCACATCTTTGCTTCATTTGAGGAGACAAGTGTTTGTTCGTTCTTTGTTTTCACTGTCTTCGATGTTGTTTGTCTTACCTGAAGAAGACCAAAAAGGTCGAAACGCGTCGTGTTTTGTCTTGTACTTTCTTTGTCTTCTTCGTTCGGGAGTACAGTGTGTTTTTTTCGTTTAAGTTTGTTTCGTTTTCCGCCTGCGGTTAGCTCACTTTGAAACTGAGTACAGAGAAAAAGGCAGTGTTGTATCGGGACAATGACCTCTCCCCAATACACACCACCGGTCTGAACTTTCACACGCGTCAGCCTGGTCTGATGGCAGAGAAATGTTGATGCAGTGTACACAACACAATGCAAAACAATACAATTAACACATTGTGCAGGCCATGTCAACCGTTTCAGGCAACAACAACGACAGCAACGGTGAGCCGCCCAGAACTAGTGGTAAAACTGTTATAATTTGTTATTGCTTATACAATCAGTCTTGGTAAGACCGAGGCCATGTTCCAGCCTTCACCGTCCAGAGCTGGAGTGCTCCGCCATCACCTGTCGTCATCAACAACACAGAGATCAAAACTGTGGACAAGTTCTGCTGTTTGGGCAGCACTGTTAGCAGCTACGGATCTCTGTATGCAGAAGTGATGCTGCGAATCTCAAAGGACAGCTCTGCGTTTGGCAGACCCTCAAAGAGTCTGTGGCAAGACCATGGCATCAAATTGCGCGCAAGGGTCGCCGCGTAGAGAGCTGGGGTTCTGAGTGCTCTCCTCTGCTATTGTAAGACTTGGACCACGTATCGTCAATACATCCAACAACTCGGAACAGTTCCGTCAATGATGCTCGCCCAAGATCTGTAGCATCAAATGGCAAGACAGAATGTCCAGCCTACAGGTCCAGAAGAAGTGTATACTCATCAAAAGACAGCTCCGATGGACAGGACACGTTGTCCATATGGAGGACAGCAGAATTCCAAAGAAGACTGCTCTATGGACAACCGTGGAAAGAACAACGTGACCAAGGAAGGCCTCTCAAGAGATACAAAGACACCTTGAAGGCCAACCTCAGAAGGTGCAACATCCACACTGCTTCCAGGGAAGATGTCGCCCTTGACAGAACACAGTGGAAGCAACAGTGTACCCAGGGAACATAGACATTTGAGCGCAACAGAGCAGCCGCCACCCAGGAAAATAGGAATCGGAGAAAACGAGGGCCCATCCTTGCAGGACTCCATTCCATGCAGTGTCTGTGGAAGACTTTGTGCCTCAAGAATTGGTCTTCATTCCCACATGAGGACCCACATCAGCTGATGACCTGCCTGCCTACTCATCCGTCGGCACGACGTGAGAATCCATCATTGCTTATACAACAGTTGTTGGTGTGACTATAACTGATGTTACTATCATTTCTACGATTACTATTACCACTACTACTACTGCTTCTACCAGAACAGCTAGCTGCTACTACTATTGCTACGACTACTACTACTACTACTGCTGCTGCTGCTGCTGCTGCTGCTGCTGCTGCTGCTGCTGCTGCGGCTGCTGCTGCTGTGGTAGAAATGCCTTAATAATACTGGGTTTATATTCCCCTCTCTCCTCTTTGTTCTACCTCTCTCCCTTTGTTTGCAAAAGAAGGGGTCAGAAATCGGCACCAAAATGTTCGTCGAACACTTCTGCAGAGAATGGAGCCAAGACTGCCAGCGAGCCAGACATCTGGGGAGACAAGCCAGACATCAGCAAACACAAGCCAGACATCAGGGAAGACAAGCCAGACATCAGCAAACACAAGCCAGACATCAGGGAAGACAAGCCAGACATCAGGGAAGACATGTCAGACATCAGGAAGACAAGCCAGACATCAACAAACACAAGCCAGACATCAGGAAGACAAGCCAGACATCAGGGAACACAAGCCAGACATCAGCAAACACAAGCCAGACATCAGGGAAGACAAGCCAGACATCAGGGAAGACATGCCAGACATCAGGGAAGACATGCCAGACATCAGGGAAGACATGCCAGACATCAGGGAAGACAAGCCAGACATCAACAAACACAAGCCAGACATCAGGGAAGACAAGCCAGACATCAGGGACGACAAGAGTCATCCGAAGCACTGTTACTTTCGCTCTCTGCTTCCTTCTTCACCCCACATGTCGTCGTCATGTTGTAAGAGAAGTGCAAGGGCTACATTCAAGCAGACAGATATTGGGGGAGGTGGGGGGGAGGGGGGGGGAGAAAATAAAATCCCGAATGAACTTGTTGGATTATGTGGATGTATCACACTATTTGGTATCTTTTGAATTGTCATCTTTAAAAAAGTCGGTTTCAAAGGGAGGTGACTGCAGGGGAAAATTGAAGGAATTGAAAAGTCACTCCGCCGCTTAACATGGACAAACAAATTACAAGACAAAACGCGACGCGTTTCGACCTCTTGAGTCTTCTTCAGGCAAGATAAACAGCACGCAGGACAATGAAAACGAAGAACGGGCAGTCACTCACATTTGGTTAAAGAAGAATTTTTAAAAAAGACCTAAGAGGTCGAAAGGCGTCGTGCTTTTTTTCTTGTAATGTGTTCGTCCATGTTAACCGACGGAGTTATTTTAAATTCCTTTTAAAATCTTTCAAGCAGCATAAAAGAAGGCTTTACCTGGACATTAGCAGCCAAGAGTTTGGAGGGTACGGAAACTGACTGTGTAAATATGCAACATTCTGATTTCCACGCTCAGTTTTCTCACGAACAGACTGTGTAAAATATGCAACATTCTGATTTCCACACTCAGTCTGCTTCTCTCTAACAGACTGTGTAAATATGCAACATTCTGATTTCCACGCTCAGTCTTCTTCTCACTAACAGACTGTGTAAATATGCAACATTCTGATTTCCACGCTCAGTCTTCTCACTAACAGACTTTGTAAATATGCAACATTCTGATTTCCACGCTCAGTCTTCTCACTAACAGACTGTGTAAATATGCAACATTCTGATTTCGTCGCTCTGTCTTCTCACTAACAGACTGTAAATATGCAACATTCTGATTTCCTCGCTCAGTCCTCTCACTAACAGACTGTAAATATGCAACATTCTGATTTCCTCTCTCAGTCTTCTCACTAACAGACTGTAAATATGCAACATTCTGATTTCCACGCTCAGTCTTCTCACTAACAGACTGTGTAAATATGCAACATTCTGATTTCAATGTTCAGTCTTCTTCTTACCAATAGACTGTGTAAATATGCAACGTTCTGATTTCCACGCTCAGTCTTCTTCTCACTAACAGACTGTGTAAATATGCAACATTCTGATTTCCACGCTCAGTCTTCTCACTAACAGACTGTGTAAATATGCAACATTCTGATTTCCTCGCTCAGTCGTCTTCTCACTCTAACGACTGGAAAAATTAAACACATTTCACTACCCGGGATGTTGTTAATATTGAGAAGAAGACACAAAAAAAATCTTTCAAAGAAGGAAAAGTATGTGTTCATTCCTGGGTGGTCATCAGAGATATGGCAAACCTACATACCAGTATGTCCTTGCGTAATTACGTTTTCTAACGTTAAATGTATAACAGTATAACAAACCATTTTTGTCAGAATGCTTGACACCTCCCCCCCCCCCCCTTTTTTTTCACCTTTTTTTCTTTTCTTTTTCTTTTTTTTTTTCTTTTTCTTGGTGGTGGTGGGGGGTGGGGGGTCATTTCTTTTTTCATTTTCACGTACAAGAAAAAAAAGATTATCGATTCTGCTCTGTCTTTAGACAACAAGTCAGCTTATATTGATTACTGCCCAACTAAGCACAAAGACGATATCGGAGCAGTAATTAACCGACAGTACAGATACCAGGCAAACACAGAGGCACGGTGATCAGGGTTATGGTGTATAGAACTGTCACCACCAACTGGTCACATTATGGACATAGTTACCAAAAATGTAACTGCCCTATAAATAACAGAAAGCTGATACACTATATAGAACTGGCACCACCAACTGCTCACATTATGGACATAGTTACCAAAAATGTAACTGCCCTAAAAATGACAGAAAGCTGATACACTATATAGAACTGCTACCACCAACTGGTCACATTATGGACATAGTTACCAAAAACGTAACTGCTCTGTAAATGACAGAAAGCTGATACACTATATAGAACTGGCACCACCAACTGGTCACAACACGGACAGTTACCAAAAATGTAACTGCCCTATAAACGACAGAAAGCTGATACACTATATAGAACTGCCACCACCAACTGCTCACATTATGGACATAGTTAC
>CM065737.1:60463457-60468457 GCA_033310375.1 Conus canariensis
GTTACAGGCGGCTGGACTTTGATTATCCTTAGTGTTGTTAATATCATTACTATTGTTGTTGTTCTTCTCGTTGTCATCGTCGTTATCGTTGTTGTTGTTGTTGTTGATCCACACGTGAGTGGTAAGAAGGTCATCATGTATAATCAACCTGCGTCAGTAGTCCATGCGTGCTCGCGCTTGTGTGTGTGGTGTGTGTGTGTGTGTGTGTGTGTGTGTGTGTGTGTGTGTGTGTGTGTGTGTGTGTGTGTGTGTGTGCGTGTGTGTGTGCGTGTGTGTGCGTGTGTGGGTGTGCGTGCGTGTGTGGGTGTGCGTGCGTGTGTGTGTATGTGTGTGTCTGTGTGTCTGTGTCTGCGTGCGTGTGTGTGGTGTGTGTGTGTGTGTGTGTGTGTGTGTGTGTGTGTGTGCGTGTGCGTGTATGTGTGTGTGCGTGCGTGCGTGTGCGTGTGCGTGTGTAGGTGTGTGGGTGTGGGTGTGGGTGACAGAGAGAGAGAGAGAGAGAGAGAGAGAGAGAGAGAGAGAGAGAGAGAGAGAGAGAGAGCATGGTAAACTAGCAATCGCAAGCACTGGCAGAATGCATTTTGGCAAAACGATAAATATTGATAAGACCTTCCCCGCCACCGTCCGCATACAGATATTACCCAATGATAGCTTCTTCTTTTTTCGATATTGTAGAATTTGACATTTTCATGGTAAAATTGATCAGTTAAATTATTCTCTCATACGCAAAAAAAGACATGAAAAATAATGATATTTTACACAACAAACATTGCCAGAAATATTAACTAACGGACGTATCATCAATATGAGACCATTGAATGCAATTTCTAACATGCAAACGAGCAGATAGATATAAATGAATACACGACTGTATAAAGAGCAAACGGTAGCCGCATATGAAGAAAATATGTTGCCAAATATAGGAAAGAAAGGGTTTCTGATTTGGGGTCAGTCATGCAGTGAAACCGTATGAAACAGAATGAAACCGCCTTACTAGTTTAAAACAGAATGAAACCGCCTTACTAGTTTAAAGAGAGAATGAAACCGCCTTACCAGTTTAAAGAAACAAGCAAACAAACAAACAAGATGCAAAGCATATAAACGTACTCCCAGTTTATCCTGAATACGCGTGAGATATTCCATAAAGAGGAAAAACCGTCTTGGGCTGGTGTAACCGTTAGTAATGGCTATTCTGGTAAACATCGGCTATCGTCTGTGACCTAAAATGAAACATACTTACAAATTTTCAGAAAGATCGGCCAAGAACTTTCTGAGATTTTACATAAAGAAGAAAACCATTATGGGCCGTTAGTAACGGCTCTAACGGTAAACTTAAACATCGGGCATCATCCGTGACCCATAATGAACATATCTACAAATTTTCAGAAATATCGGCCACGTACTTTCTGAGATATTCCATAAAGAAGAAAAACCGTTACAAGCCGTTACAGCCGTTAGTAACGGCTATAACGGTAAACTAAAACATCGGGCATCATCCGTAACCCATAATGAAGATACCTGCTAATTTTCACAAAGATCGGCCAAGTACTTTCTGAGATATTCCATAAAGAAGAAAAGCGTTACGGGCCATTGCAGCCGTTAGTAACGGCTATAACGGTAAACTAAAACATCGGGCATCATCCGTAACCCATAGTGAACATACCTGCTAATGTTCACAAAGATCGGCCAAGTACTTTCTGAGATATTCCATAAAGAAAAAGAAAAGAAAAAAACGTTACAGGCCGTTACAGCCGTTAGTAATGCTATAACGGTAAACTAAAACATCAGGCATTATCCTTGATCCATAATGAACATACCTGCTAATTTTCACAAAGATCGGCCAAGTACTTTCTAAGATATTCCATGAAGATAAACAACCGTTACAGGCCGTTACAGCCGTTAGTAACGGCTGTAACGGTAAACTAAAACATCGGGCATTATTCGAGACCCATAATGAACATACCTGCTAATGTTCACAAAGATCGGCCAAGTACTTTCTGAGATATTCCATAAAGAAGAAAAGGCGTTACAGGCCGTTACAGCCGTTAGTAACAGTATAACGGTAAACTAAAACATCGGACATTATTTGTAACCCATAATGAACATACCTACAAATTTTCAGAAAGATCGGCCAAGTGCTTTCTGAGATATTCTATAAAGAAGAAAAACCGTTACAGGCCGTTACAGCCGTTAGTAACGGCTATAACGGGGTAAACTAAAACATCGGGCATCATTCGTGACCCATAATGAACATACCTGCAAATTTTCACAAAGATCAGCCAAGTACTTTCTGAGATATTCCATAAAGAAGAAAAAGCGTTACAGGCCGTTACAGCCGTTAGAAACGGCTGTAACGGTAAACTAAAACATCAGGCATCATCCGTGACCTATGATGAACACACCTACAAATTTTCAGAAAGATCGGCCAAGTGCTTTCTGAGATATTCTATAAAGAAGAAAACCCGTTACAGGCCGTTACAGCCGTTTGTAACGGCTATAACGGTAAACTAAAACATCAGGCATTATTCGTGACCCATAATGAACATACCTACAAATTTTCTGAAAGATCGGCCTAGTACTTTTTGAGATATTCTATAAAGAAGAAAAACCGTTACAGGCTGTTACAGCCGTTAGTAACGGCTATAACGGGGTAACTAAAACATCGGGCATCATCCGAGACCCATAATGAACATACCTGCAAATTTTCACAAAGATCGGCCAAGTACTTTCTGAGATATTCCATAAAGAAGAAAAAGCGTTACAGGCCGTTACTAACGGTAAACTAAAACATCGGGCATCATCTGTGACCCATAATGAACATTTCTACAAATTTTCAGGAAGATCGGCCAAGTACTTTTTAATATATTCTAAAAAGAAGAAAAACCGTTACAGGCTGTTACAGCCGTTAGTAACGGCTGTAACGGGTATGCTAAAACATCGGGCATCATCCGTGACCCATAATGAACATACCTGCTAATTTTCACAAAGATCGGCCAAGTACTTTCGGAGATATTCCATAAAGAAGAAAAAGCGTTACAGGCCGTTTACAGCCGTTAGTAACGGCTGTAACAGTAAACGAAAACGTCAGGCATCATCCTTGACCCATAATGAACATACCTACAAATTTTCAGAAAGATCGACCCAGTAGTTTTGTCTGGAGCGAGTGGAACACATTTTGACCACGGACACACAGACAGACAGACAGACAGACAGACACATAGACAGACAGACACACAGACACACACACAGACAGCATTTCTTCGTTCCCATTCTAAAGTACTCCCTGTTCTTTAAGAACTGGGAGTACAAAAACCTAACACGGCACAAACTTGTCTTTGTGATCGGATCAACACAAGTTAAGAACGTCGACAAACTTGAAAAAAATCGTAAATGGAAGCGTCAAATAAGATATGCGTCATCCGACTATTACGTCACTAGACGTCGACAACAACAAATCTGAACAAGTCTTGGGAGGAAAAAAAAAACGTCGCGAAAGGCTGCCTTTACTGCGTTTTGCGCCGTTATAGCCGTTAGTAACGGATATTCTGGTAAAATAAAACATCGGGAATCATCCGTGACCCATAATGAACATACCTACAAATTTTCAGAAAGATCGGCCCAGAAGTTTTGTCTGAAACGAGTGGAACACATTTTGACCACGGACACACACACACACAGACAGACACACAGACAGCATTTCTTCGTTCCCATTGTAAAGTACTCCCTGTTCTATAAGAACTGGGAGTACAAAAAAAAAAAAGTGTGTTGATTGCTTAGAGTAACTGAGTTAGGCCTGCAACGCTGAACCAAAAATAGCACAGTGCTGGCTCACGCTTCTCCACACCCTCATCCCGTTTAGAACTGGTTTACCGGATAGGAACATGACAAACGTCGCACGTGAATCAAATGAGCAATTTGTTCCTCGGGTTGTTGTTACCTTTAGCATAATAACAATAAGAATAATATCAACAATGATCTTATTTCTATTATTAACGTTGTTGTTGTTCTTGTTGTTGCTTATGTTTTCTTGTTGCTGCTATTATTAGTAGTAGTATCATTATTGTCATTATCGTCATCATCATCATCTACTGAAAACCCAATTCTTTTTTCTTTTCAAACAAATTAACAGAGCACTATAAGTGTTGTTTTTTCGTTTGTTTGTTTGTTTGTTTGCTTCTAATCTCTTCTAACATTAATTGTTTTCGACAATTCTATAGTATGATAGTGTGATATTTATTGAAATTGTTCAAATTATTTCTTGCGTTTCCAACTTTTGAAAAAATCTTCTCTCAGCATCAGATCATCTTCCCTGTCATATCTGGATTTTAAAACTACAGTGCATAAAGAAAGCTTCTGGCGTGTAGTCCTAGGGCCTGCTTTCCTGGAGTTTGTTTCTATCTTTATACCTTGATGGAAAATCACTCATCACTGATCACAAGGGGAGTAAGTCATGTTGAAAGACAAAGGATAAACATTTCCCAACAATGTATGCATTTGGACAAAGTGTATCATGACGACTTTTGGTTGATAACCATTTTTTTTTTTTAGTGTGTGTGTGTGTGTGTGTGTGTGTGTGTGTGTGTACATGCGTGCGTGCATGCGTGCGTGCGTGCGTGTGGTGCGTGTGTGTGTGTGTGTGTGTGTGTGTGTGTGTGTGTGTGTGTGTGAATGTGTGTGATGTGTGTGTGAATGTGTGTATGTGTGCGTGTGTGTGTGTGTGTGTGTGTGTGTGTGTGTGTGTGTGTGTGTGTGTGTGTCTGTGCATGTATGTGTCTGTGTGTGTCTGTGTTTCACCTTAATATGTATGTGGAATGTGTGTGTATTTAGAGGAGGGAGATGGGGATAGGGACAAGGTGTTTTGACTGATTTTTTTTTAAACGAACGCACAAAACTGCATAGCGTATTTGTATACAACTGACCGATGCTGATCTTGATGCTGATTTAGAAAATAAAAACCAACTACAAAGTCAATGACATCCAAGTTATTTTCAACACTTATTCCC
>CM065737.1:60470957-60473457 GCA_033310375.1 Conus canariensis
CTCTATATATACATCCAGCTTTCAGAACGCATTAGATTCACAGCAAATCCATTTTGCGCCTAATTTGAAGACATAAGTGATTGTTCGTTTTTTGTTTACGTTGTCATGAATGTCGTTTGTCTTTCATGAAGGAGAAAAAAAAAAAAAAAACACTAAGAGGACAAAACGCGTCATGTTTCGTCTTGTGATGGTTCGTCTCTTTCGTATGGCGGAACAGTAGATTTCCTTTTTTTAAGTTTTGTTTCCATTTCCGCCTGCAGTAACCTCCCTTCGAAACCAGATTCTTCTCTGACTAACCAGTCCACGTTCCTCCGCCCCCCCCCCCCCCCACCCCCCGCCCCCCCCCCTCCGCCCCCCCCCACCCCCCCCCCCCCCCCCCCCCACCCCCAAATTCCCCTTCCAAATTTCAGACATATTTCAACAAGTTCTGTTGCATGTGATTTGCCACAAAAAAAAAAGGCAAACTATTGTTCTTTATCTTCTTCCTAATCAGCGTGTAAACTTTATACTTATGACGATAACTTTACCTTACTTTTCTCCATAATTTTTTTTTTTTTTGTATACAATTCACATTAATAAGTCTCCAGTTGTTGTTTTTGCTGCCTTGTTTGTTTTAGTTTTGTTTTGTTTTTGTTATTAATAAACTGTACGTGACAGTATATGCGCAGTTTGTTTGTTCTAGTGTTTATTTTCCTTCAATCACTCGACAGAGCGCGAACCCCCTCCCCTCCCTCCCCCCCTCCCCCCCCCCCCCCCCCCCCCCCCCCCCCCCCCCCCCCCCCCCCCATGCTTTCGGGGCGATACTTCCGCGGATTTGACAGTATCTTTCTATATTCAGTTGTGTTGTTTACCTGTGGTGGTGTTCACCGGAGTGTTGGTTTAAAAAAAAATACCTGTAGCGGTGTTCACTTGAGTGGGGGTTTCAAAGTCCGAAATGGTCCAGTGATTGACTGTTTTACGCAATCAGCAATTAAAATATATAAAAGTAATCACGCTTTTCTAGCGTTCGTGACCTGGAACGCCCAGATCCGTTCGATTTTGTGGGTGGCTGTGGCTCTCTTTCTGTCCACATGTCTGGATGTTTTTTTTAAAGCGTGTTGGAGCTTATCTATTTATACCAGAAAACAAAAGAATGTGTAAAGAATGTGCCCTTCTCTCTCTCTCTCTCTCTCTCTCTCTCTCTCTCTCCTCTCTCTCTCTCTCTCTCTCTCTCTCGTGTGTGTGTGTGTGTGTGTGTGTGTGTGTGTGTGCGTGCGCGTGTGCATGTGTATGTGTGTGTGTGTGTGTGGTGTGTGTGTGTGTGTGTGTGTGTGTGCGTGTGTGTGTGTGTGTTTCTCCGGTCTGCAGCTAGAATTCCCAGGTTCATAATCAGTCAAATCTTTGCAGATGCCGCCGTCCTTAATGCCACCACTAAGGTATCCAGACTCCGTCTTCAGGGGATGACCATACAGTAACTAACTCTACAGTGAATAACTAATTAATCATCTACAGTGAATAACTAACTTATCATCTACAGTGAATAACTAACTTATCATCTACAAAATCGGAAATGAAATGAGGCAGGGAACAGTAAACGATTAACAGTAAACAAGTTGGGTATTTTTTGCTCCCATAAGAAAACCTAACACAGAGTAACTTTTATTCAAGACTGGCACAGCCTTTTAAACTTGAATAAAGTCAGACAAATACATAGACGAACAATCTAATAGTGGGGAAAAAAACAAGCGCAGGCCAACAACTGAACTATCTTTATTCAAGTTTAAAAGGCTGTGCCAGTCTTGAATAAAAGTTACTCTGTGTTAGGTTTTCTTAGGTTTACGCTGGCTGTGAATAACTAACTTATCATCTACAGTGACTAACTTATCATCTACAGTGACTAACTTATCATCAACAGTGAATAACTAACTTATCATCTACAGTGAATAACTTATCATCTACAGTTAATAACTAACTTATCATCTACAGTGACTAACTTATCATCAACAGTTAATAACTAACTTATCATCTACAGTGACTAACTTATCATCTACAGTGAATAACTAACTTATCATCTACAGTGAATAGCTTATCATCCACAGTGAATAACTCTTATCATCTACAGTGAATAACTAACTTATCATCTACAGTGAATCACTTATCATCTACAGTGACTAACTTATCATCTACAGTGAATAACTAACTTATCATCTACAGTGAATAACTAACTTATCATCTACAGTGAATCACTTATCATCTACAGTGAATAACTAACTTATCATCTACAGTGAATAACTAACTTATCTACAGTGACTAACTTATCATCTACAGTGAATAACTAACTTATCATCTACAGTGACTAACTTATCATCTACAGTTAATAACTAACTTATCATCTACAGTGAATAACGTACTTATCATCTACAGTGAATAACTAACTTATCATCTACAGTGAATAACTTATCATCTACAGTGAATAACTAACATCATCTACAGTGACTAACTTATCATCTACAGTGAATAA
>CM065737.1:60480957-60488457 GCA_033310375.1 Conus canariensis
CAAACTGGCCTTCTCTTCCGAAAGTTGGTGATGGAATTTGACGTGTGTGCAAGATGTTATGTTCCTCAAAACTTCTGCTGCTTGATTGTCCCCCTTGTCCCATATTCCCCCATGTCCCATATTCCCCCATGTCCAATATTCCCCCATGTCCTATATTCCCCATGTCCAATATTCCCCCTTGTCCCATATTCCCCCATGTCCCATATTCCCCCATGTCCCATATTCCCCCATGTCCCATATTCCCCCATGTCCCATATTCCCCCTTCTCCCATATTCCTCCATGTCCCATATTCCCCCTTCTCCCTTTTTCCCCCATGTCCCATATTCCCCCATGTCCCATATTCCCCCATGTCCCATATTCCCCCTTGTCCCATATTCCCCATATCCCATATTCCCCCAAATCCCATATTCCCCCTTGTCCCATATTCCCCCATGTCCCATATTCCCCCTTGTCCCATATTCCCCATATCCCATATTCCCCCATGTCCCATATTCCCCCATGTCCCATATTCCCCCTTGTCCCATATTCCCCATATCCCATATTCCCCATATCCCATATTCCCCCTTGTCCCATATTCCCCCATGTCCCAATATTCCCCCATGTCCCATATTCCCCCAAATCCCATTATTCCCCCTTGTCCCATATTCCCCCCATGTCCATATTCCCCTTGTCCCATATTCCCCATGTCCCATGTTCCCGCATGTCCCTATCCCCATGTTCCATATCCCCTTTTCCATATCCCCCATGTCCCATATTCCCCCATGTCTACAGTCCCCTTTAAAGAAGAATTACTATGCCGTCGAAGGTTAAAAAAAAAAAATTACAAGACATTTGTTTGTTTCTTTCGTTCGTCGGCATTGTAATTTGTCTTTTCAGTTTCTTTCAATTTCCGCCTGCAGTCGACTACCTCACTATGAAACTAACGTGTATTGATAGAGCTATTAAGGTTGTTTTTTTTTCTTTTCAAACCAGTTGGGACATGGTTTCGGTCGCAATTTTCTTTTTCTTTTACTTTCTTTTGTGTGTGTAAATGATGCGATGTTCTGGTATGAGACAGCCTCTACGAGGGCTTCTACATTTATCACCTGGTTGGACGCGTAGTGTTTTGCTGCTTCTGGCAGATCTGGTGACCAATGCAAGTACTTCCTTGTGCACTCTTCTCGTTTCTTGCTCTGCGTCTTGCGCGCGCGCGCGCGCGCGTGTGTGTGTGTGTGTGTGTGTGTGTGTGTGTGTGTGTGTGTGTGTGTGTGTGTGTGTGTGTGTGTGTGTGTGTGTGTGACGATAAATCTCCTCACTTTAGCAATACAGACATAAAATCTGTACAATCTTCACTACAGCCATATAGAGATCTTTACTACAGCCATGTATTAGTAGTGAAATTTAGAAAGAGAGGGGGTTAGTTACCGCCAAGGACACAGACAAACACACCCATGTATAAGTGATGTCTGTACAATCTTTACTACAGCCAAACATAAGCGATGTCTGTACAATCTTTACTACAGCCAAATATAAGCGATGTCTGTACAATCTTTACTACAGCCAAATATAAGCGATGTCTGTACAATCTTTACTACAGCCAAATATAAACGATGTCTGTACAATCTTTACTACAGCCATGTATAAGCGATGTCTGTACAATCTTTACTACAGCCATGTATAAGCGATGTCTGTACAGTCTTTACTACAGCCAAGTATAACGATGACTCAAAATGGTATCACCAAAACCACACAGGGTTGTTGTTTTTTTGTTTGTTTTTTTTTTTTTGTTTTTTTTTGGGGGGGGGGTTGCTGAATAAACTTAGATGTCACGTTGACGTTGATAATATGAAATCAATTTTTGAAACCAACTATTTTTTTTTCTCTGCATCTTCAGATGGGACTGGGGCAGGAGATAATCAAATCAAAAAAATTAATTCTTCGCATAATTATAAGGGCAGCTTAGCTGATTATTCCCGACAACTCTATCAGCCACAGAAAAATCACCACTGAAAATGTCATCTCTGCATAAATAACAAACCTATACAATAAAATGGTATTTATGTTATGATCAAAGTCTATCCAAATCCTGCACCACCGTAGCTTGCTCAGTTTGTGCTAGGGGAAACAATTCAGCTGATTATATTTTACCCCGTGTACGCATTGATTTACAGAAATCGAGCTTTGCATATTTTGGATCATCTGTTTGGAACTCTCTTCCCTGCGATCAGCGAGGCATGTCGATTATTGCAGTTCTTCAAAACCAAGCTTTCGCAAACTATTGCTGATTGAGTAAATGTTACCTGCTTGTATTGCAGAATATCTCTCTCTCTCTCTCTCTCTCTCTCTCTCTCTCTCTCTCTCTCTCTCTGTGTGTGTGTGTGTGTGTGTGTGTGGGGTGTGTGTGTGTGTGTGTGTGTGTGTGTGTGTGTGTGCGTGTACGCGCGTGCGTGCGTGCGTGTGTGTGTGTGTGCGTGTACGCGCGTGTGTGCGTGCGTGTGTGTGTGCGTGTGTGTGTGTGCGCGCGCGCGGTGCTTGTGTGTGTGTGTGTGTGTGTGTGTGTGTGTGTGTGTGTGTGTGTGTGTGTTTTGAACGAGCATGTCTCAGTGTGTGTGCACTCACATGTGTTAATGCGCACTTGTGTGTGCATGTGTGTGTGTGTATTTATTTGTTTTTTATGCGTGCACGCTGTGTGTGTGTGTGTGTGTGTGTGTGTGTGTGTGTGTGTGTGTGTGTGTTGGCGCGCGCGCGCGCGCGCGCGCGCGCGAACGTGCGTGCATGCGCGAAAACATGCGTGCGTTTGGAATGTGGTGAGTGGTAGGGGTTGATATTAGAGAGGGTGAGTAGAAGGGAGATGTGGGGGGGGGGGGGGGTGTAGAATCCACATATTGAGCTGGCACTCCCATCTTGATCTACAAACATTTGCCTCACACCGCCAGACGTACACACCGCCAGACGTACACACCGCCAGACCTACACACCGCCAGACCTACACACCGCCAGACGGACACACCGCCAGACGGACACACCACCAGACCTACACACCGCCAGACCTACACACCGCCAGACGGACACACCACCAGACCTACACACCGCCAGACGTACACACCGCCAGACGGACACACCGCCAGACCTACACACCGCCAGACGTACACACCGCCAGACGTACACACCGCAGACCTACACACCGCCAGACGTACACACCGCCAGACGGACACACCACCAGACCTACACACCGCCAGACCTACACACCGCCAGACGGACACACCACCAGACCTACACACCGCCAGACGTACACACCGCCAGACGGACACACCACCAGACCTACACACCGCCAGACGGACACACCGCCAGACGGACACACCGCCAGACGTACACACCGCCAGACGGACACACCGCCAGACCTACACACCGCCAGACGTACACACCGCCAGACGGACACACCACCAGACCTACACACCGCCAGACGTACACACCGCCAGACGGACACACCACCAGACCTACACACCGCCAGACGTACACACCGCCAGACGGACACACCGCCAGACGGACACACCGCCAGACGTACACACCGCCAGACGGACACACCACCAGACCTACACACCGCCAGACGTACACACCGCCAGACGGACACACCGCCAGACGGACACACCGCCAGACGTACACACCACCAGACGTACACACCACCAGACGGACACACCGCCAGACGGACACGCCGCCAGACGGACACACCGCCAGACCTACACACCGCCAGACAGACACACCGCCAGACGGACACACCGCCAGACGTACACACCGCCAGACGTACACACCGCCAGACGGACACACCAGACGGACACACCGCCAGACGGACACACCGCCAGACGGACACACCGCCAGACGTACACACCACCAGACAGACACACCGCCAGACAGACACACCGCCAGACGGACACACCAGACGGACACACCGCCAGACGGACACACCGCCAGACGGACACACCGCCAGACGTACACACCACCAGACAGACACACCGCCAGACGGACACACCGCCAGACGTACACACCGCCAGACGACACACACCAAACACACCGCCAGACGGACACACACGCGAAACCGCCAGACAACCGGCACACACACCAGACGGAACACCGCCAGACGGACACACACACCGCCAGACGGACACACCGCCAGACGGACACACCCCCAGACGGACACACCGCCAGACGGACACACACACCGCCAGACGGACACAACCGCCAGACGGACACACCGCCAGACGGACACACACACCGCCAGACGGACACACACACCGCCAGACGGACACACACACCGCCAGACGGACACACCGCCAGACAGACACACCGCCACACGTACACACCACCAGACGTACACACCGCCAGACCTACACACCGCCAGACCTACACACCACCAGACGGACACACCACCAGACGGACACACCGCCAGACGGACACACCGCCAGACGGACACACCGCCAGACGGACACACCGCCAGACAGACACACCGCCAGACGTACACACCGCCAGACGGACACACCGCCAGACGGACACACCGCCAGACGTACACACCGCCAGACAGACACACCGCCAGACGGACACACCGCCAGACCTACACACCGCCAGACGTACACACCGCCAGACAGACACACCACCAGACGTACACACCGCCAGACGGACACACCGCCAGACGTACACACCGCCAGACGGACACACCGCCAGACGGACACACCACCAGACGGACACACCACCAGACGGACACACCGCCAGACGTACACACCGCCAGACGTACACACCGCCAGACGTACACACCGCCAGACGGACACACCAGACGTACACACCGCCAGACGTACACACCGCCAGACGGACACACCGCCAGACCTACACACCGCCAGACCTACACACCGCCAGACCTACACACCGCCAGACGGACACACCGCCAGACGGACACACCAGACGGACACACCGCCAGACGGACACACCGCCAGACCTACACACCGCCAGACAGACACACCGCCAGACAGACACACCGCCAGACGGACACACCGCCAGACCTACACACCGCCAGACGTACACACCGCCAGACGTACACACCGCCAGACCTACACACCGCCAGACAGACACACCGCCAGACGGACACACCACCAGACGGACACACCGCCAGACGTACACACCGCCAGACGTACACACCGCCAGACGGACACACCGCCAGACGGACACACCAGACGTACACACCGCCAGACGTACACACCGCCAGACGGACACACCGCCAGACCTACACACCGCCAGACCTACACACCGCCAGACCTACACACCGCCAGACGGACACACCGCCAGACGGACACACCAGACGGACACACCGCCAGACGGACACACCAGACGGACACGCCGCCAGACGGACACACCGCCAGACGGACACACCGCCAGACGGACACACCGCCAGACGTACACACCGCCAGACGGACACACCAGACGGACACACCGCCAGACGGACACACCAGACGGACACGCCGCCAGACGGACACACCGCCAGACGGACACACCGCCAGACGGACACACCGCCAGACGGACACACCGCCAGACCTACACACCGCCAGACGGACACACCGCCAGACGGACACACCGCCAGACGGACACACCAGACAGACACACCGCCAGACCTACACACCGCCAGACCTACACACCACCAGACGGACACACCGCCAGACGGACACACCGCCAGACGGACACACCAGACAGACACACCGCCAGACCTACACATCGCCAGACCTACACACCACCAGACGGACACACCGCCAGACGGACACACCGCCAGACGGACACACCAGACAGACACACCGCCAGACCTACACACCGCCAGACCTACACACCGCCAGACGGACACACCAGACCTACACACCGCCAGACGGACACACCGCCAGACGGACACACCAGACGGACACACCGCCAGACGGACACACCGCCAGACGTAAAAGCTAGTGGTGGTACCTCATGACCATGACCATTCCTTTGCCTTTTCCAAAATGGCGCCCAGAAGAAAAATCAGTACGAATGCTAAAAAAAAAAAAAAAAAAAAAAAAAAAGGGGGGGGGGGGGGGGGGGGGCGTAAACACGGTTACTATGGAAAAATGAAAGACTCGAAGAACACTACTGTAGAAACGTAAAAAACACTCTAAAAACACTCTCACGTATATTAATAGTCTATCTCTGCAGGCACACAATTATTGTTGTCAATAGAGGACTTTACAGGTACTGGTTTTTCTTTTCTATGTTAGTTCAGAACAAGTATCACTGAACACAACAGAAGTGACCCAGCAACAGTGCGGGGTCTGTTCTGGTGGGTCGCCACGTGACGACATCATACTGACCGCTTACTACAAAATGCTGTGGTGTGACTGACGACAGAACCAATGTGGATGTTACTGTACGTTACTGTCACCAGTAGAGGGCTCTTGTCTGTTTCTTTGCTTTCTGCGTGACGTCCTCTGCGTCTTCAAAGAGAACAGACCACTGAACACCACGGAGGAGACACAGCGGCAGTGCAGTGTCTCCTCCGGTGAGGTTGCTCGGCGACGGTCAAATATTGATATCCGACAGGGGGCCGGAATAGCTCAGTTGGTAGAGCACCGGACTCGTTATCCAAGGGTTGCGGGTTTGAATCTCCGCCGGGTCGTTTCGGTACAGGGGGATTTTTCCCTCGGAGTTAACATTGGTTCTGACTCCATTTCCCATACAGTCCTTCGAATGAGACTATAAACCGAGGTTCCGTGTGTGAACGCACGCATAACATCTGGCACACACGTCAAATCCCATCACCAACTTTCGGAAGAGAAGGCCAGTTTGGCCGTTGGTATGGATGACACGTTACACATAGCATGCACCTTCCCCGAAGATGGAGTATGGCTGCCTTAATGGCGGGATGAAAAAAAAACGGTCATACACACAAAACTCCACCCCCTTTGTTGAGCAGATGGGATTAATCCTTGCCTGTCTATACAGGGAGTGTCCGCAGGAGTATCAGCCTGCGTACGCAGAAGAAGAAGAAGAAGATATCAGACAGCAGAATGCTAGCGCTGGGCACAACGACAGCGCGAGCCGACGGTGTAGCTGAATATCAGCACCAGTGGAAGGGTTCCAGTGAATGATTCCCTTTGTGTCTTGCGTCTGACCAGGTACCACTGAACACCATGGAAGAGAATCTGTGGCAGTGCAGTACCTCCCCTGGTGGGTGACCTCGTGGCGGCCTAACAAGACTGGTAGTATCTATCGGACTGCTGTCGCTGGCAAAGCGACATTATGAGCCTGGATTTGCCTGGGGGATGGGGGTGGGGGCAGGGGAGGGTGGGGGGTGAGGGGGTCGGGGTGAGTGAGATGAGATTGATGCCTCTGAGAGAGCACAAAGGATGAGTCAGTTTTCAGATTCAAGTCTGTTTTCATCCCAGCCGATGACGCACATTGCTTTCAGGGCTGGCACACAGAAGTACGAGAGAGAGAGAGAGAGGGAGAGAGAAAGAGCTCCTGTGATA
>CM065737.1:60490957-60505957 GCA_033310375.1 Conus canariensis
CTATTGGAGATCGTCTCCCACTTGGAGACTATAAGCTTGCTGAAGGCTCATTTTGAGAAGCATTTATTTTATTTTTCCCCATTCACCCACTCAAGCACATACTGTTAGTTAGGCAGAATGATCTACCACTGCAGATATGAATGCTTATCTCCCCCTATTTCTTCAATCTAAGACATAAGAGCAAGCTTTGTTTATAATTGAATATTTCTTGCAGTCATTGCAACACCAAGCTGTTCTGTAAGTTGCTGGAATGGTGCTCGGTACTTATCCTTGGAATTTATTAGTTTATTGTAATTTAGTCCCTTGTGGATTCATTCCAAGAACTGGCCCTCAGCACTTGTGTCTTAAGAGGTTATCTTTTTTATATTTTCTACTTTTCACAAGAAAATGTAGCTTGTTTTGCTCTTTCATGATTTTCTTTTGCTTCTTAGGTGACACCTTTGGTTGGTTTTTTGAAAACTCAACAAACATACTACAGTATTGCACACCAGCCTTTTCTGGGATAGCATTCTTTTTAAAATCGAAAAGGCAGAGGAGTCAAATTACCACTTTCCGCGGTCACTGAGGAGAAACAATCAGGTTTCGAAATATCAGTATCTGACCAGGAGTTATATGTTAGTGGGTTTCCTCCCTATTGGAGATCGTCTCCCACTTGGAGACTATAAGCTTGCTGAAGGCTCATTTTGAGAAGCATTTATTTTATTTTTCCCCATTCACCCACTCAAGCACATACTGTTAGTTAGGCAGAATGATCTACCACTGCAGATATGAATGCTTATCTCCCCCTATTTCTTCAATCTAAGACATAAGAGCAAGCTTTGTTTATAATTGAATATATATATATATATATATATATATATATATATATATATATACATACTGAGAGAGAGAGAGATGTACAGTTTTCTTGTCTTAAACATTCATCGATCTCAGACTTAATCACTCCTTTGGCGTTACTGGCTCTACACCATCATGGTTTGAATCTTACCTCAGAGACAGTTCTCAAACAACCACAGGAAGTGGCCATCTGTCCTGCCCATCCATAATCACGTGATGTGTTTCCAAGGGATCTGCGCTGGAACCAGTGCTATTCATCCTCTACACCTAATCCCTTTTCGATGTTCAAAAACATTCGGCAGATCATCATGCTTTCGCTGATGGACATCAGCTCACAACAACACACTTCCTTTCCGATCTTGATTCTTCTTTTACGACAATTCAGAACTACGCTGCTGATGTCAAAATGTGGAGGAAATCAAAATCGTGCAGTTAGATGATAGCAAAAGTGAAGCGATTATTATTTCTTCAAACAGACCGTCCAGTAACAAACCTTTACTGTCTTCCCTGATTCCCTTAAAGCTGGAGATTCCGATGTCTTTTCATTTCTTCTGTGGAAAAACCCTTGGTGGGACATTTGATTCAAACCTCTCAATGAAGAAGCATGTCAACGATCTTTGCAAAGTTGCTTGCTAACCAATCCGAAAGATCGGTTCCATCCAACACCTGACTACGCTAGCGACACATACCTCGATGTATTCTCTTGTCTTGTAAAAACTGGATTACTGTCATTCGTGGATGATCGGCTGTTCTCAAAACCTGAAGCAAAAACTCTCAAAAAGGTCAAAACTCCAAAAAAGGTCAAAATGCAGCAGCAAACTTAACATTCAGAACTAAGAATACTGATTGTATCATCACGCTTCTGGGCTGTCTGCAGTGGTTACCGAGTCATGCACGTATTCAGTACAAAGTGGCTACTCTGACCTCCAGCTTCATTGCGGGCGCTGCAGCTCGGTATCTGGCTGAAGCTGTTCAAATGTTTCCCTCTCCCACACCCGCTCCAGATAATGTTTCTAGTCAAAATGGCTCCTTGCTCTTTGCGTTATATCCACATCCTGCAGTGAATCATATCCACATCCTGCAGTGAATCATATCCACATCCTGCAGTGAATCATATCCACATCCTGCAGTGAATCTTCCTTTCATGTTCAGCTCTATCTGTCTGTACCCGTTCACCTCACAATCTTCGCCATTCCAAGTCGCTTAACACATTTAAAACTGGTCTCAAAACGGTTTTTTCTTTTAATTTAAACTGCCTTTTGATATGATACACTGTCGCAAGAACTTCAGTTATCGAGCATATGACCTCAGAGAGAGAGAGGGGGAGAGAGAGAGAGAGTGTGTGTGTGTGTGTGTGTGTGTGTGTGTGTGTGTGTGTGTGTGTGTGTGTGTGTGTGCGCGCGCGCGCGCGCGCGCGCGCGCGCGCAGAGTAAGAGAGACAGATAGACGGACAGAGAGAGAGAGCGGCGAGTGTGCGTGTGAATGAGTATTGTAAATTGTATGCATGTCTTTGTTCTGTTTACTACTTAAGCTAATTTTCCTTATGGTAGATGTGTATCAATCTGTTGAGGAGCGGTGATGACCAGTGTGTTTTACGTTTATTGTCCTGCTGGTAGATATGTATCAATCTGTTGAGGAGCAGTGATGACCAGTGTGTTTTACGTTTATTGTACTGCGCTCTGGACTCCCTGACCTGAAGCAAGGCGCTCTACACATGTCCATGAATATCATCATCATCTAACTGGCCTGTTTTACCGAACAGTTATGCACACACTGGAATGGAAAAGGAAGAAAACAAAAACCCAACAAACTAGCAGAAAGTAAGCATGGCAAATGATAAAAGAAAGACTCCATAAGCTACTCCAAGGTGAGTACACAAAGGAGAGAACAAGAACAAAAGAAAGACAACATAGTAGACAATGATACACTCATCCAAAATGAACATCGCCAATTGTAAAGAAAGGAAGACAGCAATCACAGACAAAATCCAAAGTGTGGCATTACAAACGTGAAAGAAAGAACAAAAAAAAAAAAAAGGAAGAAAGAAGGAAGCAAAGAAACAAAGCAAAGAAAGAAAGAAAGAACACAGACTGATATATAGTGAGTACTGCATATCAGAAAGAAAGAAAGAAAACAGACTGATATATAGTGAGTACTGCATATCAGAAAGAAAGAAAGAAAACAGACTGATATATAGTGAGTACTGCATATCAGAAAGAAAGAAAGAAAACAGACTGATATATAGTGAGTACCGCATATCAGAAAGAAAGAAAGAAAACAGACTGATATATAGTGAGTACCGCATATCAGAAAGAAAGAAAGAAAACAGACTGATATATAGTGAGTACTGCATATCAGAAAGAAAGAAAGAAAGAAGACAGACTGATACATAGTGAGTACTGCATATCAGAAAGAAAGAAAGAAAACAGACTGATATATAGTGAGTACCACATATCAGAAAGAAAGAAAGAAAACAGACTGATATATAGTGAGTACCACATATCAGAAAGAAAGAAAGAAAACAGACTGATATTATAGTGAGTACTGCATATCAGAAAGAAAGAAAGAACGAAAGAACCCAGAGTCTGATTCTAAGACAGCTTCACATGTGGGAAATAAAGAATCTGTAGACTTATTCAAAGTGGGCATCACATGTGAGAAAGAAAGAAAGAAAGAAAGAAAGAAAGAAAGAAAGAAAGAAAGAAAGAAAGAAAGAAAAATCAACAGACTAATCTTTAAGTGAACTAAGCCAACAAATGAGACAAGAAGTAGTCATAGACTAATTTAAAGTGAGCGGCAGCATAACTCAGAAAAAAACAAGAAAGAATCCACGCACTAACCCAAAGAGATCATCACCAATGACAAATAAGCAAAGAAAACAAAGAAAGAAAGAATCCACAGACTAACCCAATGACAGCGTCACAAAGGGGAGAGAAAGGACGACAGAAACCATAGGCTAAGCCAAAATGATCACCACGAATGTGAAAAAAAAAAATAGACAAAGCCAACGTGAGCATTACAGATGAAACAGGAAAGATAGAAACCATTGACTAACCCATCGTGACGACTCAAAGGAGAAAAAAAAAAGAAAACATCTGAAGAAAAAAAATTGCAGCTACGTTCTCTAATTAGAATATATATCTCAGTAATTACCAACCAACTAATCAACCAGCCGACTAGATAATAAAGATAAAAGTGACATTTCCTGAAGAAAAAAAATATGAAGTGCGACAATCCAGGAAAATGTCACCAATGTTGGACTGAAGAATAAAAGCTTCGAAGAATGAACAGATTTCCAAAACAAAATGACTGAGCTTTGTACACATCATAATATTATCATTGCAGTATACAGTATTATCAATACTAGCTGTTAAAACGAGTACGAATCCAAACAAGGTAGAACGTCTATTATAACATATACATGCGAACATCTCACTCATTCACGCATCACAGACAAAAAAAAAAAATCAGGCGATACTAAGCTACAAAAATTAAACAGAACAAATGAAGAAGGATAAAAAAAATATATATTAAAAAAAAACACAAGCAAACAAAATAACAAGTGAAGAACAAAGAAAATGAAAAAAAAAAAAAAAAAAAAAAAAAAACACTGTGTTGCTTACCATTACAAATTCGCTGACTGCCGATCTTGCCATCCGGGCTTAACCCTTTAAGTTTTCATTTCATTGAGAAACTCCAGAAGGCTTCGTTCGTTCCCTCCATTCATCGGCCGGGCAGATTTGTGGGTCCCCCTTCCCCCCATTCATCCACACGGCTGTTCATTCATTCATTATCAGGATGTGTCTCACCCCTCCACCCCCTCCCACCCCCACCCCTCATCCAGCTCACCCCCCCCCTCCCTCCTCCTCCTCCTATATCTCACTCATTTCCCTCACCCGCCCCCTTCTCCGTTCATTCATTCAGGTCTGTTCATTCGGGGCTGGCGACCTGTTTGTCACTCCGATCTCTCGGCCAAGTCCCGGTCGTTGAACCCTGGAAATCAGGACTTCTTTTTTGGGTTTTTTTTTTCCTTCTTTTTCTTTTTCTGTGTAACTCCTCAGCGAGCGAAGTTTGCCCCAGCCCGGTCAAAGCGATCGATGGCATTGAAGGTGCTGTAACACTCAAGTCTTCCTCTGCGAGATCTGTCCGTGGTGTTTTTTTTTTTTTGTTTTGTTTTTGTTTTTGTTTTTTTTTTGTTTGTTTGTTTTTTTGTTTTTTTTTTGTTTGTTTTGTTTTGTTTTTGTTTTGTTTTTTGCCATAACTTTCGTGCCACTCTTTTGTCATCATGTGATCCTTCGTTCTTTACCATTTTCATTTACTTGTCCAGGAAAAAAAATCCATATATGATGCATGTGTGCGTGGGAGATCCTTTTGTGTGAGGATTAACTGAAAGGAATAGTACGTGCGCCAAAGATGGCCTAGAGAACTTCTGTCGAGGTAGCGTTTGGCATGATGTGTCACCGGTTTAGAGGGCGAGTGCTCGGCCTCTTGAATACGTTCAGATTCGAGTTCCGCCCTTGTGAGAGAGGAATCAACCTTGGCCACACACACACACACACAACACACACACAGAGGAGGTGAAGATGATGCTCGGATTGAGTTGTTTTCGTCTTTTCCTAAAATAGCCAGAAGCGGTCATTCAGAGTTCATGCATAGGCACTGAATAACATTTCTTCACAATGTTTTATTTTATTCGCCTTTTTATTTTCTTAATCATTCATTTTCCTTTTCTTCACACGGCTAGCTTGATCTGTTCTACCTCAATGTTTTTCAATTTAAAAAAGAAAGGCGGTCAGGAGAGTGCAAACCTCTGTCATGATCAAACGGATCCGGATCTGTTTTATGATCCGGATCGTCACCAAGATGTAGTGGCTTTCATTCTTGGGCGACATTCCATATTTCCACCAAATTTCATCGACATTCGTTGGGTAATTGTGACATCATCTTGCCGACAGAAATACAAACAAATAGAGACAGGTGAAAATTGTATCATCTCTTCGACAGAGGCGACAGTATCGATTTCATGCAACGACATGATAAAAGCCTTGTGTGCTTCTTCTTGGGAAAGCTTGCATGCAGAACACAAAGGATTTTAGGTGGGTGAAGACATTTTGAAGTAATAGAAGAGAAATACCGTTCAATCATTCAGTCGTTTTTCGGATCGACTTCTGCCCTTAATGTTGCGGGAGAATGTGTAGGGTAGTTCTTGTGGAATGGGAGGAAAGAGGGGGTTCAGATGGATACTGCCCCGTATTGATAGATGCCTTGCTTGATGCTCCTTCTGGTCAATTCTCCCCCTCCTCATATCTCCCCCTATTCAATACTCCCCTATTCAACACTCCCTTGCCTGATATTTCCCCTTGCTCACCTGCAGCATGTGTGGTCTTGAGCTGTGCTGTGCAGAAGATTTCCTTTCGTAACCCCCCCCCCCCCCCCCCCCGGAACAACAGCTCCTCTCTATTGTGAGCCGGGGGAGTATTGAGCAGGAGGAATGTCAACCATGGGGAATATTGGACAGGGGGGGGGGGGGGTGCAACTGACCACGGGAAGTAGCGAGCAGCAACGAGTAGGGGGAGTATCGATCAGGGCGGGGGGGGGGGGGGGGGGGAACTATCAAGCGGGAGGAGTATTGAGCCGGGGGAGTATTGAACACGGGGAGTATCAATGTGCTCAAATTTTCTTTCTTGATGATTTGGTGTGCGTGCCGGGGGGGGGGGGGGGGGGGGGAGGAGGAGGAGGAGGGAGGTCACCCTTACAGAGTGAATTTTATGTGTCTATCCATCGTGTCCTCTATCTCTCTAAGAGACAATGTACTCTCCGTGTAATCAAAGGAATCGAATGTTGTTCTTACTCACCCTGCAAGCGTCTATGGATGGAGAAGGGTCAGGGTATTTTGGGGGATGTCTCCGAGAGAAAGATCAACCAAGGTCATTCACATCTACCACTGCCTTCCTCACCCCAGTCCCTCCTCACCCCCACCTCCCTCATCCCACCCACCCACCCCAATCTTGCCCCCCCCCCCCCCCATTCTCTACCTCTGTCCCCAAATTTAAAAAAAAAACTTTGTACCCCCCTCCCTCCTACTCCCCATACCCCTCACTCCTGACTGACTCTTCTCTCCCCCTGGTCTATTGAGAACACACACAATGGGAAGAGAAGAGCGGAAGAGGAAGTGGAGATGACATGGGGGGAGAAGGGGGTGGAGGTGGAGGGAGGGGGTCAGTTCGTTGACAGAATATCTAAATATGGCTGTGGTGATAGTGCTAATGGTGGTGGTGGTGGTGGTGGTAGAGGGGATAGAAACGGTGGGGCAGGGTATGGATGGTGATGGTGGCAATGTAGGTCGGGACGGGAGGTGAGACAGCGGAGTGAGTTGCTGAAGAAGGCCTATTTCTCTCTCTCTCTCTCTCTCTCTCTCTCTCTCTCTCTCTCTCTCTCTCCTCTCTCTCAGACGAACATGTGAAGAAATAAAGTCAGAAATAAGAGAATCATGAACAATCGGATGTAGGTAGACATGGAGCCGAGGCAGGTGAAGCCATGCTGTTTTTAAGCCCGGCAGACTGTCGTAGCATTGTATTTTGAAAGCAGACCTGTGCACAGTGGAGAGAGAGAGAGAGAGAGAGAGAGAGAGAGAGAGAGAGAGAGAGAGAGAGAGAAAGAGATCGGCAGTCAAACAGTTAACAAACATGACAGATGGCACCTCGTTTTTAATCGAATGAAATTGTGACACACAATAAACATTGTATGCTTGTTAACATCAATTTGTAGGATATATATGGTAAAGCTTTTAGAAAATTAAAAAGGTGTGTGTGTGTGTGTGTGTGTGTGTGTGTGTGTGTGTGTGTGTGTGGTGGTGGTGGTGGTGGTGTGTGTGTGTGTGTGTGTGTGTGTGTGTGTGTGTGTGTGTGTGTGTGTGTGAATGAAATCTATTTTCGCATTCTAAACAAACACAATGAGCGAAATAAAAAAGAGAAAAGGAAAACAAAGCACGGCTCAGAACGAAGAAGCAAGATACGTAGGAAACAGATTGCCAAATACAGGAAAGCATTGTCAGCACAAAAAAAGTAGTATTTGTCCATTCAACAAGACATCCCAATGAGGAGACTAAAAAAAAAAAAAAAGGGGGGGGGGGGGGGGGAAAGAAGAAAAAAAAATCACCGCAAAAATAGACACGGGGAAGATAGTGGCGGTAAACTAGGTCAAGAGGGCGGAAGGAGAAGGTGAGACATTGACCTTGATATTTTTCTACTTTTTTTTTTTTTTTTTAACGAGGGGGGGGGATAATCTTGGCGGGCGGTTGTCACACTGAACGCTGCACTCGGCTACAAACAGCCTCGCACTGCGAGTCCTCCTCCCTCAACCTGAGAGCGTCACGTAACCGTTGTCATGGCAGTGTCTCATTGGCATAATGCTCAACGGAGACATAACGGGCTCCAAGTTGTGTGTGGTGGGTGGACTAACGATAATGTTGATGCCGAACCTGTTGGAAAAGACCAGAACACAGTGTACTAGTCCAGTCTTGAAGAAGTGATCGTGCTCACATCACGGTTGTTGAAAAGCGCCGTAGTCCAATAGTTGCAGCATTTCCATGTGGAGCCGACGATCGTAAGTTCCAACCAGCCGTGAGGCCGGAGTTTTTTCGGCTTGAAAATCTTCTCTGTCCACCCAGCAGTAAATGGGTATTTGATTCAGTTCAGGGAACATAGAAGGCGGCGGAAAGAGAGGGATGGGTCTGCCCTTCCATTATGGTGCGGTCAAGACATGGTGAATCCCAGACCAGCGACAAATGGCTACCTGATTCTGTTCAGGGTGGACAAAAGGCGGCGGAAGGAGGGGGGATGGGCTCCGTCCTCCATCACGCCGTGCTCTAAATGCAGTGAACCTGAGAATGTTAGTTCACTACTGCCCTTACGGCCGACAGGCTGTGCGATCTTCAAACCTTTAACCCTTTTAACTGTGAATTTTTAAAGGAGTTTCAGACACATCTGCCGCTTAACATGGACAAACAAATTACAAGACAAAACCCGACACGTTTCGACCTCTTAGGTCTCCGTCAGGTAAGAGAAACAACATTCAGGATACACGTTATCTTCTCGTTTTCATTGTCCTGAATGTTGTAGTCTTGCCTGAAGAAGACCCAAGAGGCCGAAACGCGTTGAGTTTTGTCTTGTCATTTGTTTGTCCATGTTAACCGGCGGGGTTACTTAAGATTCCTTTCAAAATTTGTTTCAGTTTCCGCCTGCAGTCACCTCCCTTTGAAACTGCCTCTAAACTGCAGTTAAAACGCAGAGTTTTAGCGCGTCCCCCCACCCTGTATCTGACCATCTCTTCCCATTTTTTTTCTTCATCCCCCCCGCCCCCCTTCCCCCGTAACACCCGTTCCTACCTCCTCCACTTCCCTCCCCTCCCCCACCCCTCACTTGATTGTGCTGTCAGTGTTACGGAGACGGCAATTGGGGAAACGTTATGTCCGTATTGCTGGCATCAATACAACAGAGCTGTGTCGGCTGGCTTTGTTTCCCTGATTCAGCTGCAGACATGGAGCTGATCAACGCGCAGAAGCATGAAGTCTGACTCTGGGGGGGGAATGAAAAAGAATGAAAAGAAGTGAAACAAAGAGAGAAATGGAAAACGGTTCTTATTGCTGATGGCCGAGCCGACCACAAGGGGCCAGCCATATCAGCGCTGTCATACCGTTGAAGTCAACTGTCAAAATGAATAACACGCACGCACGCATGCACACACGTATGCACGCACGCACGCGTGCGCACACACACACACACACACACACACACACACACACACGCACGCACGCACGCACGCACGCACGCACACACACACACACACACACACACACACACACACACACACAACACACACACACACAGCTCGTTATTTCAAGAACAGGTCGAACGTAGATGAAAATGTTGATGTCTTTCACAGACTATAAAAAGAGAAATACACTTGTGGCAGAAAATGAAAATAAGAAAAAGAAAAAGAAAATGGCTTTTCACACACACACACACACACACACACACACACACACACACACACACACACACACACACACACACAATATGTCTCATAAACAAGATACGATGTTTTGAATAATTACCGAATAGAAAGAGAGAAAGTAAGCAGTAAATGTTTCTTGCTGCCTGAACGATCGGAAAGTGGTCGTGGAAAAAAAAAAAAAAGAGACACAATGTGAGGAAGTATTGTAGATGAAATAAAATGGTAACTGTTACAGCTTCGCTGGGCAGGTCACGTAGTTCGCATGCCAGACCATCGGCTGCCAAAGAAACTATTGTTTGGCGAACTACAAGAAGGCGAACGCTCTCATGGAGGCCAGAAAAAAAAACGTTTCAAAGACAGCCACAAATCCTCCCTGAAGGCCTTCAACATCAGCCACACAACATGGGAGCAGACTGCCCAGGACAGAGACGGGTGGCGATCAGCTGTCCGCAAAGGTGCAGAGACCTGTGAAGGCAACAGAATTGCTGCAGATGAGCAGCGCAGGATGATTAGGAAGACCAGTGTCAACAGATCTCCAACTGCTGCCACCATCCCCTGTCCGTATTGTGATAGGTCTTTCCGGGCGCAGATCGGCCTGACCAGCCATCTACGCACTCATCCCCGATCCCAGGATGACTAGATGGTCTTCGTCGTCTCCACGGACAACACAAACAGTATAATGCCTTACAGTGTAACAGCGTGTGATACAATTTGAAATAAAATGGAAAAAAATTAACAGAAAAGTTACCATGCCACCGGACGAAAAAACAAATTACACGACAAACACGACGCATTTCGACCTTTTTAGTCTTCTTCAGGCAGCAAGACAAAACAACATTCAAGACCTCCACATCCATGTTACTCCCAATTGTAGGAGATAAGTGACTGTTTCGTTCTTCGCTTTCCTTGTCTTGAATATAGGGTATCTTGCCTGAAGAAGACCAAAGAGGTCGAAACGCGTCGTGTTTGTTGGGTAATTTCTTTGTTTCTTTCATTCGGCGACATAGTCATTTTTCTTGTAAGTTTGTTTCAATTTCCGCCAGCATTCACCTCACTTTGAAACTAAAAATTAACGGTTTAATACATCGCCATGAAAGTGATAGTTTAATACGCTTCAGCACATCGCCAGTACAAAGAGCAGACAATATTCCAGTACGGTACAATTCCTTTATAATGGTTCAATAAATTAGCACCATGCATAGCATAACAGGCACGTACAATGCAGAGTCATTTGATATAGGTACAGTATACCACGACACAGTACACAGCACATTTCACTCCAGTGCAGTACAATGCAACACAATATAAACTACAGTATGTTACAATACAGTACATACATACATAATTTGATGTAGTTGAATGCGCTCTAATGCAGAATCTCTCAGAGGACAACACGGCACGGTGCAACACAGGATGATGCAACACTGTACACCACAATACAATCCAGTTTAAAACACAATGCAACGCAGTTCAACCCAATAAACATCCATTCGAAAACCTATTCTCCTATTGTCCCTCTTTTCTAAGTTGTCCGATGGGGGAAAAAAATCAGGAAAAAGAAATCCTTCGAGGGGTTTTTTTTCACTCATTACACACACACACACACACACACACACACACACACACACACACACACAACACACACACACACACACACACACACACACACACACACACACACACACACACACACACAGAGAGAGAGAGAGGGGGGGGGGGGATCGACAAAATAAAGAGTGAAAGGTGTTGAATCTAGATGATTTCTACCTCAAACAACTAAAACCTGCAAGCACACACAACACAACACACACACACACACACACACACACACACACAGAAAAAGTGTTGACAAAATCAAGAAAAAAAAGGTTTTGAACACACACACACACACACACACACACACACACACACACACACTGAGAGGGAAGAAAAATGTTGATAAAATTTAAAAAAATAAAATAAAGGTGTTGAATCCAGGCGATTTCTCTCTCTCTCTCTCTCTCTCTCTCACACACACACACACACACACACACACACACACACACACACACACACACACACACACACACACACTGAGAGGGAAGAAAAATGTTGACAAAATTTTTTTTTTTTAAATAAAGGTGTTGAATCCAGGCGATTTCTCTCTCTCTCTCTCTCTCTCTCTCTCTCTCTCTCTCTTCTCTCTCTCACACACACACACACACACACACACACACACACACACACACACACACACACACACACACACACACAAATACACACATTGAGAGAGAAGACAAAATGTTCACAAAATGTTATTACGAAAAAAAAAAGATAATAAATAAAACAAAAGGTGTTGAATCCAGACGATTCCTACGTCAATCCAACCAAAACCTGCCAACACTCTGGCACCGTCAGCGCCGGTAGAGGCCAGCTGTATGCTTGCAGATCGGTGCAGTCCCGGGCTGGAATAATTGAGTTCATTCATGATGTCGCCTCACCTTATATGGCGCTACCAAAATAGGGATCAATCGTCCCCACAGCTGCTGCCCATGTCGAGTTTTGTCACTGGGTCGAACGCCATTTTCCCCCAGCTATTTTGCATGCGGCTAAATATAGACGCAGCAATGGCCGGCCTTGTCTCTCCAGCAGCCAGAGGAGGGCTATTTTTAGCCCCAGACACGTCGCGTAACTAGCGGAGAGTCCTGGAACGTTTGTGCTGGCCTTTTTTTTTTCCCCCACAACCTGTTAAATCTAGTATGGTGTCACGAAGGCTTCAAAACTTGAGTTTTCCTTGTTTAGCAGAATTTACATTAGAAACTTTGAAAAAAAATATATTCTTTTAATTTTCGAATCTCGTTTGGTGGAGTATCTTGTTTTCAAAGCAGAATTAATTGATTGTGGATGATTGATTATGAAAGCGATAACGTGGGGTGTTGTTGGAAAATTCACATTCATAAACGGACTCATTATGGACATAACTACGATGCATGATTCACTACATTCGCTACACTTTTGTATATTTGATTTGTCTTACCGAACTTTTTACTAGCTGGTCTTTTTTTTCACTGCGTGTGTGTGTCTGTTGGGGGGGGGGGGGGGGGGGGGTGACGAGGGCGGTCTGTGCAGATGTGATTGTAAGTGTGTGTGTGTGTGTGTGTGTGTGTGTGTGTGTGTGTGTGTGTGTTGAACAATTTAGTAGTGGTGTACAACAAGTGCAAACTTGAACGATTCCTTCATCATTATATTAATATGAATAAGATTAATGTACATACAAGATGCATATGTGTGTGTGTGTGTGTGTGTGTGTGTGTGTGTGTGTGTGTGTGTGTGTACATATACAAATACATAAATGTATGCGCGTGTGTGTACACCATTGGTACAGAAATCAACCCAGGGGCTGTGTATTAAACGCTTTAACATTTTTAACTCTACATGCAGACGTCCATCAATGAAAAGAACACACAGACTTGCATGGTCAGCGAGTGTCAGAGGAAAAGAAGAATGAAAAAGAAAAGAAAAGAAAGGGAGACAATAAGAAGATAGAGGCCCCAC
Source organism: Conus canariensis (assembly GCA_033310375.1). Classification (NCBI taxonomy): domain Eukaryota; kingdom Metazoa; phylum Mollusca; class Gastropoda; order Neogastropoda; family Conidae; genus Conus; species Conus canariensis. The sequence continues at coordinate 60,504,344 of CM065737.1, forward strand.
TAAAAGAAAAAGAAAATCAATAAAAAGAGGAAAGCATGTGGTTAAGTAGGAGGTGCGAGAACGTAACAAAAATGATTTTTGCCTTGGGAAGATGATAGAAGGTCCATCAGTATAAAGGTCCTACATCAGAATTGACCGTACTGCCAGAATTGATCTTTCTTTTCAGACTAGATGAGTCAGCCCTGGCGAAAGACGCCTACATACGACTGTTAGTTTCGAAACATGTATATCAAAATTTTTGCCATTATTAGTTTCAAAACATGTATATCAAAATGTTCACCACCAAAAGACCACCATATCGTTAACTAGGCTTGGAATCGGTAAATATGATCCGTGTGCACGTGCAACAACAACAAAAATGTTGAAAATCATTGCCAAAGCTGCTGTCTTCTTTGTGGATTTTTTTCTTTCTCGTCAATTATCTCGAATGAATTATTACTGGACGGAGTCATGGCGTCAGAATCAACCAAACGTCATAATTTTGACGTCAGTATGTCTTTGTGCTCGGAAAGCTCAATTATTAACATCGCATGAAAATCATGTTTCATGATGCATCATTACACTTTTCATTGTAAATCTCACACATTTCATCAAATAATTTAGAATTTGAAGCTTTTGAAATGATGTTCTCTCTTGAATAGTTAGCTAAAACAGGGGAACTAACTGTGCATGCGTCGTCTGTAGTGAAACACCTCAGCTGTTCAGTTACTACACGCCGACCCTGATTCGTCATTCCATTTGCGACTACCCTGCGCGCAGTTGTAGCACTGCGGAGCAGGGTGTTATATCTTTCTGTCTGTCTGTTTATTTGTTCACAAGATGACTCAACAGCGTTTATACCATCCTTAAGATTTGACGTAATTGTTTGTGAAGTCACTATGCAGATGTGATTGAAAAGTGCAGGTCTCTGGATGATGATTGAAGTAAAATACTTAAAAGAAAAATTAGTTTTCCCCCGAACGAATTAGACAAACAAATTGCGAATTACACGACGCGTTTCGACCTCTTTGGTCTTCTTCAGGCAAGACAAACAACCTTCAAGACAATGAAAACGAAGAACGAACAAATCACTTACCCCCCCCCCCCCCCCCCCCACCCCCCATTGAGCGCAAAATAGATGTTGCAAAATTGGACGCAAAATGTATGTAAAATGATTCCATATCCATTTTGCGCCAATTTGGGGAGATAAGTGATTGTTCGTTCTTCGTTTTCATTGTCTTGAATGTTGGGTGTCTTGCCTGAAGAAGGCCCAAGAGGTCGAAACGCGTCCTGTTTTGTTTTGTGATTTTTTGTCTCTTTCGTTCGGCGGAAGAGTCATTTTTCTTCTAAATTTGTTTCAGTCTCCGCCTTCAGTCAATTCTCTTTGAAACTGAGGTAAAATAAATTCCACTCTGCAGGACGTCAGGGCTAATGTGAATGATATTCCCGTGTATTTGTTTGTTTTTCCTTTCGTATTATACATTCAATGAATCGTACTGCATTGTGTTGACTGGTGGGTTTTTTTTTCAGGTAAGGGATGATTATCTATTTTCTGTTCTAACGCCGTTAATGAGGTTATGTTTCCACCGACTTGTGTTTGCTTGTTTGTCAGCACGATTATCACACACACACACA
>CM065737.1:60515957-60518457 GCA_033310375.1 Conus canariensis
GTACGGAAAGAAAAGCTTTCTATACACAATGTTTCGAGCAATGTACTCAACAGTTTCATATCTGTATTTGATCTTCTTGAGAAATGAAATGGCAGAGGGGATCTGTGATACTCAAAGACTACAGACACCGAGAGGAGAATAACTGGATGTGTTTTACAACATGCGTGTTCCCTTGAAGTCGTTCAAAAGACGAAGACCAAAAAGTGTTTTGTGCAGAATTGATAAAGTGAAATCAGACAACTAGTGACCTTCCACATTCCCTTTTTAAGAGACGTAATGAAGGTGTTTTGGACTCTGAAAATCAGTATTTGATGTATTGTTATGATCATGTGTAAAAGTTCTAAGGTTACTCTTTTCAATTTTCTCTGTCTTTGCCTTTATGATTTAATTAAGCCATTTGTATAAGCGTACTGTCCTCCGTGAGATATTTTGTCCTAAACGCTCTCTCTCTCTCTCTCTCTCTCTCTCTCTCTCTCTCTCTCTCTCTCTCCTCCCTCCCTCCCTCTCTCTCTCTCTCTCTCTCTCTCTCTCTCTCTCTCTCTCTCTCTCCAGTGTGTGGTTTTTCTGAGAGAAGATGTGACAACAGTTTTGTTTCATTGTCTAACATACGACAGTAACCACAAAAAGTGCTTCACCTTTTTTTCTTTTTTTCTTTTTTTTTTTTTTGAAAGAAGAAAAACAAACAAAGACGTTGCAAACACGAGGACACAGATGGAGAGGTGAAAATGACTTGTGACGTTGATTCTGTTTCAGTAATCACTTACAGAATATACTGCAGAGGCATGTAACATCTGAACAAGTGAAAGTAACTTTAACGGCTGAAGCTGAAAAAAAAAAAGAAAGAAAAGAAAACACAACCAGAGAAGACATATAGAAAAAATCTTTTTTTTTTCTTCGTAACGTATTGTGGATGTTATCAATACGCATTATACTGGACGTTTGGGATGCATTTTCCTGTGACTTCAAACATGGTAATATTTCATGTTTGGGTTAGATGGGCCGTTGTCGGTGGCATTGTACTGATCTGCAGACCATGTCAGCAGAGCCATAGAGACATTAAACATCAAAATCTGCAATCCGTAACATTTAGAATCTTCATAGATCATTTTATCTTTTCCAAAACAAAACAGAATGCAACGCGTAATGTTTTCTGGTGAAATTCAAAATTCTACATATACAAATGACAGTTTTGATCTCTGATTATAGCGACCGCAGTATAAGATTCAAATCAATTTTTACAATGTAATATTGACCCTTACCTTTGCGCGCGCGCGTACACACACACACACACACACACACACACACCACACACACACACACACACACACACACACACACGCACACACACACACACACGCACGCACGCACGCACGCTCGCACACACACCAAACTTCATCACAAGCCCAAGAGAGTTGACCAGATGATGCAGGACAGGTCAAAGGGGAATAACTCTCCGTAACTCCCGGGTCCTGACATCTTCACCGTTCAAGACAACAGATTCCTACCGATCCGATACCAGACTTAGAGCCTGGCATCTTCTGCTCAGCAGACAATGGCACCGTGGGCGTAATCACTATAAACTGATGAGGAGGAGTCCCGTCTGTAAGTCTGCTATTGGCTATACATGAATCAGTGTACATACACAAGTATGTGAAAAGACCATAAAATGGCTGCCTATATGGGCCCAGATGAATTATGGTCTACCCATTAATGATTCTTTGTCATTGTACCATGCTGTGTTGATAGACCCTTAAGGGTTCTCGTGACAGTTAAAGTCTGAGTCTGAGTCTGAGTCTGAGTCTGAATCCAGGCCCAGGTCTTGTTGCGCTTTCAGCGAGCGGACGAATCGTAGACAGAAATGTCAAAAATTCTGTCCGGGACATAAGTACTTTAAGAGAAACATGTCAGGCTGAGGGGCGGGAAAGTGAAAAAAGAAGGTATCAGTACAGTTCCTCCACTGAACAATCCATAGTCTGTCAAAGGGGAGACCACTGGACCAGTAGGTGGCACACCATAAAAGAGTGCGCCAAGGTCTTGCTTAAGAGTCGAGTATTTATAGACTGACGCGATCAGATTGTTTTGAGAATTTGTATTGTGTCTGAAAGTTGATTCTCCTCGTTGTCTTTCACATGGCCATCAACGTACAAGCCAGGTGGTTTTCAAGCAGACAGATTGAAAATCAAAAGAATGGGACTGTTTGGCACTTCCAGCTGGCGCAAAGATAGGGTCACGGGGTGAGGGCAAAAACCTGAAATGTGACGTCAGCAAAGGGGAAGGTCATGTATTTGAGAGATTGTTTATGAATTCATCGGTGAAAAGCCCCCCCAAACAAGAGAAATAATTGGTGGGGAGTTGTTCTGTTCATCAATTATCAGTGTAACATTAAACGCTCACTCAACTTTATGGTTGGCCTTAAAAAACAAAAAACAAAAAACCCCAAAACAAAGAACGTTTACATGGATAATGTAGTGTTTTAGTACAACATTGTAATTGTGGCGTG
>CM065737.1:60528835-60541335 GCA_033310375.1 Conus canariensis
AACAAGAACAAGAACAACGACGACGACGATGACAACAACAACTACATTAACAACAACAACAACAACAACAACAGCGAAGTAAATAAAAACAAGAACAAGAACAAAAACAAGAAGAGCAAGAAGGAGAAGAAGAATCACAAGAACAAGAACAAAAACAAGAACCAGAAGGAGTTCAACGTTTATACAAGCCGCTGTGGTGTAGCGGTCAGCGTCGAGGATTCAAGGATGGGAGGTCGTGGGATCGATTCCAATCAGAACCATTAATTCATTTGTGGTGTTTTTCGATCCCCACCGGCTCCTACCCTGAGCTGAGTTTGTTAAGGGCTCAAGTGGGGAGACTGCGACCATGCAGTTGAGTTTCGTCCACTTCATGGAGGTGTCTCTGTCAGTGTTGCTCAAATTTCCTGACCTACACTGCAGGTGTCTGTTTCTCTCGGGCCTGGTTGACGCCGGGATATATTATGAAAGGAAGCGTAGTGTACAGCCCTGTCATGCAGTCTCAGACCAGAATGGAAATCCATATCATCATCATCATCGTCATCATCATCATCATCACAATTGTCAGTTCTCGTGTTCCTTCAAAATGAAGAACAAAACAAGTGTGAAACAGGAGAAAGAAGCAACCAAAGGGGGATAAATAGCAGCGACAACCAGAGGCCAATAGTTTAGACACCGCAGTGCCAGGCATAGCGTGTGTGATGTCACTGCTTCCTCTGACGTCCTTCGACCACACATAGCGGCATAGTGTCATCTTCACAAATCAAAATTTTGCCCGGGATCATCGCGCGCGCGCGCGCATGTGTGTGTGTGTGTGTGTGTGTGTGTGTGTGTGTGTGTGTGTGTGTGTGTGTGTGTGGTGTGTGTGTATGTGTGTGTGTGTGTGTGTGTGTGTGTGTGTGCGTGCGTGCGTGCATGCGTGCGTGCGTGCGTGTGTGTGTGTGTGTGTGTGGTGTGTGTGTGTGTGTGTTTACCGTGGATCAGAATGGAAATGAGAACTATGCGTTTAAACAAAATGTCGGACACTTTCATTTTTCTGTCATGACTTGCGAACATTTCCATCATTGACCGAAGCCGAAAATGTCGGTATTTCTTTTTCTCTCAAACGTAGAATGACATTGATAGTAAATGGAATCGTTCATATCATCCGTGGGTTAATTTCTGATGACATGCGTTTTTGTGTTGTTTTTTTTTTGTTTGTTTGTTTGTTCTCATTTTACATCTATACAAGGAACTGATATATCAACTATCGCTCACATTTGTCTCACCCGAAACCGTATATTTGGTCATAATCTGAAAGTGCACGGGAGCTCCAACTTATGTTCCCGATTTCAGCGTGTATGCATGATGTGTCAACTTTCACTGAAATTAAAGCTGAAATGTTATCATTATTTTCATTCATGAGTGTGTGTGTGGGGGGGGGGGGGGGGGGGGCGGGCTCCCTCCAGTTTGTCCCTCCAGTTTGTAATTCCTAACATTGTCAATTGAATCGGTGTTCCTGCAATGGTGGTGGCTTTTTCGTTCTTTCTGTCTTTCGTTTTTGCTTTTAGTTCTTTTATTATTTTTTTTTCCGAGTTGGGTTGGGTCGATCTGTATGGCAATAAAAAAAAAAAAATAAAAAAAAAACCCACCGACACGCGTGTGGGCCACACTGACAATTATCTCCCTTCATTACAGCAATTGCTGGGAGAGGAAAATAATTCTGATCATGACACCCAATGTGACTGTGTGACCGTGACCTACAAATACTGCCAGGGGTCCTTCCCCGTCGGCCCGATAACGGATGACCTGGGGAGGGGGTTCCCTGGTGACGTCGCACCAGACAGCAGACGTGAGAAATCTCATGCACGGTTGGCGGGGCGGGTGACTGTCTCCTTGTCTACCTTGCGACACTTTCGTCTGACCCCGTATTTACGAAACAGGTCAGTTCATTGTTTTTTGTGAGTTGTTTTTCCCCACAACTACATACGAAGCCGGTTGTCCAAATTCTGCTTTTTGTTCTCGCTTTCCATGGTCCAGACACGTAGTTTCTTAAAATAATTTCCCGGGTTCAGCAGTTTGTTCCAAACTTCAGCGCATCGTTCTGCAGTTTTTGATAATGTCGTCTGCTGAGTGATATGTCGTCTGCCGAGCCTATTCGGATATTTGACAGTGTGGGTGAGAATTGTTCATTATCTCTGTTCAAACCCTGCTTTTTTATGATTGTTTGTAAAATGTCATTAGGGCGGCGTGATTTTATTTCCTGACATTCGTTACATATGTATTAATTCTAACATCCGTCGTCTTGTCACTGGTAATATGTTTGATAGTTAGTAGTGTGTGTTTCTGCGTTATTCTATTTCTAGTCAGTTTGCATCCATGTTGCGTTAGTTTTATTAATTGATGTTGTAATTATTTTATATATATGTTTTAGACTTTATAATCAAGAATTAAGAATTTCTGTCAGCTGGATTATTCATCACCATGTACAACTGCTGAGCCTGATATTAAGTAGGTATAGGAAGTGATTTGGTGCAACAATCTCTCTCTCTCTCTCTCTCTCTCTCTCTCTCTCTCTCTCTCTCTCTGTGTGTGTGTGTGTGTGTGTGTGTGTGTGTGTGTGTGTGTTTTGTATGTGTGTGTGTGTGTGTGTGTGTTGTTGTATGTGTGAGTATGCACGTGCATGTGCGTATATATGTGTGTGTGTGTGTGTGTGTGTGTGTGAAAGAGAGAGAGAGAGAGAGAGAGAGAGAGAGAGAGAGAGAGAATTTGCAGGCGAGGTCACGTTCAGGTAATCATGTACACTCAAATTGACCTGTGTAGGCTGTATGACCGGTTAACTCTACCTCAGTGGGTTTGCGTAGGTGTGAATTGTCGGTGGCATATGCGCTCTCTCTCTCTCTCTCTCTCTCTCTCTCTCTCTCTCTCTGTGTGTGTGTGTGTTGTGTGTGTGTGCGTGTGTAGATGCGCGCGTGCGCGTATGTGTGTGAGGACATATGTGTGTATACGTGTGTGCGTGGAGGCGCGCGCGTGTGTGTGTGTGTGTGTGTGTGTGTGTGTGTGTGTGTGTGTGTGTGTGTGTGTGTGTGTGTGAGCGCGAACGCCTCATTCTAACAAACTTCAAAATGCGTGTCCAAACTTAGGTGATCTACTGATTTCTGTCTGATATTAATCCAACTAAAAAGAATGTTGAAAACCAGTAGTACAGGCACAGGAGGAAGATGTTATCTAGCAGTTCGACAAAGACCTTGAGGCATGATGGCCTTTGTCAGTTTATAGACGAGTGTGAAGGAAAACAAACATGTTAAAATATCCCGTATCACATCCTGTTTTCCTGGGTCGCCAATGTCATCTGATGGACTTTGGGTTCTTCTCGCGTTCAGCTTTGAAATTTGCTGGGTCATTTGCGGACAACTAGTACTGATCCTTCGACTTGAATGCGCCTCTCTCTCTCTCTCTCTCTCTCTCTCTCTCTCTCTCTCTCTCTCTCTCTCCCCATGTATCTGTATGTGTTCGTGTTCAGATGTGTGTGTGTGTGTGTGTGTGTGTGTGTGTGTGTGTGTGTGTAGTTCGCGTGCGCTCGCGCGAGCGCTATATCGACTCTCTCTCTCTCTCTCTCTCTCTCTCTCTCTCTCTCTCTCTCTCTTTTCTCTCTCTCCCAACTGTCTGTATGTATGTACACCCTGTTTCTGTATGTATGTAGGTATGTGTGCACGCGCGCGCGAGCACCATATAATGTTCTTCGGTGGCCGTTAGAATAATCCCCAGAAGACAGGCGTGGCCATCTGGGGTCATCATACCGGCGCGTTTTCGTGACACATTTTACCCTATCAGTGAAATGTCAATCCCCATCACTTCCCGCATATTTTGCTCATTCTGCATATTTTTACTTTCCTACTTTTCCCACATTTTCTTTCTCCTAATGTTCTACGTTCTCCTACATTTTATAATTTTCCTACATTTTTTTGTTTTACTTCTTCATACAAATTTTACATTTATTTTCTCCATCTCTTATACATTGTACAGTCACCTGTATTTTCTACATTTTTCCTACATTTTCTGTATTCTCCCTGAAGTATCTACGTTTCATACATTCTACTTTTTTTCTGATTTTCTTATATTTTCTACACTTCTGCATTTTCCCCTAATATTTTCCTTCTTCTGTATTTTCATTCTTCTTTTTTTTTCACCAACTTTTTTCTGCTTTTCCTTCTTTTTCCCCCACTTTTATATTTACCAGTTCTATTTTTTTTTTCCAAGTGTCTCCGTATTTGTACTCATCCTCCATTTTTGTTTCATCTTCTTTATCATACGTTTATTTACTTTCTCCCACACTTTCAACTTTTCCTACATTTTCTGCTTTCTCCACGATTTTCTACTTTCCGTGTGTTTTCTACTTTTCATGCTTTCTCCTATGTTTTCCACTTTCACCTTCATGTATTCTTTTCCTACAGTTTTTCACTTCTTCGTTTTCTCTAAAACCCACTTTTTCTCCTTTGTCCTACATTCTCTTCTTTCTCCCACACTGCCTAATTTCCCAGCATTGGCTGTTATTTTCTGTTTTAACCTATATCTTCTAACTTCCCTACATGTGCTACATCAGCTTGCACGGTCTGTTTCAACGCACATCTTCAATTTTCCCTACATTTTTCACTTCGACCTACATTTTCTACTTTCCCTTCGTTTTCTGTTGTGTCCAACATTATCGTCTTTCCCCTACATTTCCCCCCACCCCTCCCCTATTTTATGCTTCCTGTGTGTTTTTACTTCCCTGTTTAAACAAAACGTATGGTTATCTCAGCAGATACTCCCGATAAAAAGAAAGGTAAGGATATGTAATACCACTCCTGATGAATATTAGGGGAAAAAAAACAACATTGTGTTAAAGACTCTACCTGTTAACAGTAAGGAAAGTTAACATTGCGTAATTACGCTCTGGATGAATATTTTAGAAAGTAACGTTTTGTATTGACCCCTGATGAATAAAAGAAAAAGTTAACGTTGCGTAGTGACACTCCTGATAAACGTAGGGGAAGGTCACTTTCTTGTAATGACTCTCCTGATAAACAGTAGGGGAAGATAACTTTCTTTTAATGACACTCCTGAAAACAGTAGGGGAAGATAACTTTCTTTTAATGACTGTCCTGAGAAATAGTAGGGGAAGATAACTTTCTTTTAATGACTTTCCCGATAAATAGTAGGGGAAGGTCACTTTCTTTTAATGACTGTCCTGATAAATAGTAGTGGAAGGTCACTTTCTTTTAATGACTGTCCTGATAAATAGTAGGGGAAGATAACTTTCTTTTAATGACACTCCTGATAAACAGTAGGGGAAGATAACTTTCTTTTAATGACATTCCTGATAAACAGTAGGGGAAGGTCACTTTCTTTTCATGACACTCCTGATAAAAGTAGGGGAAGATAACTTTCTTTTAATGACTGTCCTGATAAAAGTAGGGGAAGATAACTTTCTTTTAATGACTCTCCTGATAAATAGTAGGGGAAGATAACTTTCTTTTAATGACTGTCCTGATAAATAGTAGGGGAAGATAACTTTCTTTTAATGACATCCTGAAAATAGTAGGGGAAGATAACTTTCTTTTAATGACCATCCTGATAAACAGTAGGGGAAGATAACTTTTTTTAATGACTCTCCTGATAAACAGTAGGGGAAGATAACTTTCTTTTAATGACACTCCTGATAAACTAGTAGGGAAGATAACTTTCTTTTAATGACTGTCCTGATAAATAGTAGGGAAGGTCACTTTCTTTTAATGACACTCCTGATAAAGTAGGGGAAGATAACTTTCTTTTAATGACTGTCCTGATAAACAGTAGGGGAAGATAACTTTCTTTTAATGACACTCCTGATAAATAGTAGGGGAAGATAACTTTCTTTTAATGACTGTCCTGATAAATAGTAGGGGAAGATAACTTTCTTTTAATTTAATGACACTCCTGATAAATAGTAGGGGAAGATAACTTTCTTTTAATGACTCTCTGATAAACAGTAGGGGAAGATAACTTTCTTTTAATTGACACTCCTGATAAACAGTAGGGGAAGATAACTTTCTTTTAATGACACTCCTGATAAACAGTAGGGGAAGATAACTTTCTTTTAATGACACTCCTGATAAACAGTAGGGGAAGATAACTTTCTTTTAATGACACTCCTGATAAACAGTAGGGGAAGGTCACTTTCTTGTAATGACACTCCTGATAAATAGTAGGGAGAAGGTAACTTTCTTTAATGACACTCCTGATAAACAGTAGGGGAAGGTCACTTTCTTGTTAATGACACTCCTGATAAACAGTAGGGGAAGATAACTTTCTTGTAATGACACTCCTGATAAAAGTAGGGGAAGATAACTTTATTTTAATGACACTCCTGATAAATAGTAGGGGAAGATACTTTCTTTAATGACTTCCTGATAAAAGTAGGGGAAGATAACTTTCTTTTAATGACACTCCTGATAAATAGTAGGGGAAGATAATTTTTTTTAATGACTGTCCTGAAAATAGTAGGGGAAGATAACTTTCTTTTAATGACTGTCCTAATAAATAGTAGGGCAAGGTCACTTTCTTTTAATGACTGTCCTGATAAACAGTAGGGGAAGATAACTTTCTTTTAATGACTCTCCTAATAAATAGTAGGGGAAGGTCACTTTCTTTTAATGACTGTCCTGATAAATAGTAGTGGAAGGTCACTTTCTTGTAATGACTCTCCTGATAAATAGTAGGGGAAGGTCACTTTCTTTTAATGACTGTCCTGATAAATAGTAGCGGAAGGTCACTTTCTTTTAATGACTGTCCTGATAAATAGTAGCGGAAGGTCACTTTCTTTTAATGACTGTCCTGATAAATAGTAGCGGAAGGTCACTTTCTTTTAATGACTGTCCTGATAAATAGTGGCGGAAGGTCACTTTCTTTTAATGACTGTCCTGATAAACAGTAGTGGAAGGTCGCGCTGTGTAAGGACACAAGCAGGGAAATCATAAAAGCACGGAAATATAACGTTGTCTTAACGGCACTTGTAATGACAAGAAAAAGTAGGATATATTGTTTAACGACCTCTGTCACGTAAGGTGGGGAAAAGTAATGTTGTCTCAAGGACAGTCGTGAAAAAGACTGGGCACGTGATTTAGAACAGGGAAATGTGTTGCCTCAACGCGACACACGTGATGAAAACTATGTAAAGATAATGTTATCGTAGCATTATTTGTTATGTAAAGCAGGGGAAAGGAATGTCGTCCAAACGACACTTGCAATAAACAGCAGGGAAAGGTAATGTTGTCCCGTGGTAACAATTGAGGAGCAGCAATGTCTTAACAATACAGGTGATCTACAGTAGGCAAATGGATAGGTGATATAAAGTAGGCAAATGGATAGGTGATATAAAGCAGGGAAATGCAATGCTTCAACAACACACTTGATAGAAAGTAGGTAAATGCAATGTCTTAACAACACAGGTGATATATAGTAGGGAAATGCAATGTCTTAACAACACAGGTGATATATAGTAGGGAAATGCAATGTCTTAACGACACAGGTGATATAAAGTAGGGAAATGCAATGTCTTAACAACACACTCAGTACAAAGTAGGGAAATGCAATGTTTTTAACAAGACACGTGATAGAAAGTAATGAATGTAATGTCTCAACACCACACGTAATAGAAAGTAGGGAAATGCAAAGTTTTAACAACACACTCGATATAAAGTAGGGAAAAGTAGTGGCTTTGCGACTCCTGTGGTGAGGTGTAGGGAAAGGTAATGCTGTCTTAATGACCTATGTGGTAAAAAGTATGGAAAGGTAATGTTGTCGAAGCTACCCGTGAGGTTAAAAGGTAGGAAAAGGATGCGTTATCTTAACGATAGGTGTGGTATAAAGTGAGGAACGTTCATGTTATCATAGCGACACATGTGGTAAAGGGAAGGGAACGTTATTGCTATAGTAACGACTCATACAAAATATAGGGGACGTGAATGTTATCTTTACAACACGCATGGTGAAAAATCAGGAAAGACAATGTTAGTCATAGCGACACACGTGGTTAAAGGCAGGAAAAGTAATGTCATGTGAATGTCACACGTGGTGAAAATCAGGCAAAGCTATTGTCACAACAGACACGTGTAAACAGTGGAGAAAGAAGGGAGAGTTCATAATGTCGAAACGGCACACGTGATAAACCATTAGGGGAAGTTCACATTGTCTGAATAACACACGTGATAAAAGTAGGGAAAGGCGATGCTGAGTTAACGACACGCCCGTTTGAGAGAAACGAAGCCGTGTATTGTCTGAACGACATATGAAAAACAGGGAAACGCTGTCCCATGTAAACAACACACGTAGAGTAGTAAGGGGAATGTAATTCCATTTAAATCATACATGCATGGACAGTAGGGGGAAAAAACGATGACATCGGAACGACTGAGCACATGCAGTACAAAATAATGAAAAAAAGTGTCTCAACATCTCATGAATTGGGAAAAAAAAAAGTGTAATGTACTGCTGCCTGAATGGACCTTGCAGTAAAATGCATGGGAAGGTATAACACGCTTGTAGTAAACAACGCTTGTAAACAACGCTTGTAGTAAAAAGAAGTGAAAAGTCACGCTGTTTGAACGACAGAAAATTAGTAAAATATCCAATGGTCTGAACTACAAAAAGGAGCTACAAAAAAATGCAGCTAGTAGTGGAAAGTGGTGCTATCTGATCGCGTAAAAGTAGTGAAAAGTCCAGTTGTTGAACGACACAAAAGTAGTGAAAAATCCTGCCATCTGAACGACACAAAAGTAGTGAAAATCCTGCTATCGGAACAAACGAGTGTAACGTAGACCAGTTGTCTGAACAAGGCACGCAGTGAAAAGCAGTGAATAGTGCCGCTATCATACAAAAGAAAAAGAAAAACTTATGCAGTCAAAAGTAGTGAAAGAAACTAGAGTCTCAACAAGACAGAAGTGAAAAGGTAATTGCTGTCCAAACAAGTAAAGCAGAAAGAAGTACTACTCTAAGCAATACGCGCAGTGAAAGATTAAAGGGAAATAATGCTGCCTGACAGACTCCCGCAATGAAACACTGAAAAAGGTCATTCTCTCTTACAACGACAGGCGTAGTAACAAAGCTGGAAACAAAAAAAAAAAAAACTGTCCTTAGAACGATATCACGTAGTGAAACAGCAGGGGAAAAAAGGCACTGCTGTCTTTAAGCGAGCGATGCAAAAGCCCAGAGATCGTCTATGGTTGCTCTCTGCCGGCGGCTGGTGCGGGACATACAGCGCCAGAGGTGGACGATACACCAGTCATTCCGTTTGTCTCATGTGGATAACTTGTCTCAGTTAGGACAGAGCGTTCTGAACAATCATTTAGTCAGCTGTGCGCAATGCTCGGCTCTATCACGTCCTCACTCTCTCAGGGTCTCCTGTTTGTTTTCTGTCTGGCTGGCTGGCTGGCTTGCTGGTTGGCTGGCTGGCTGTTTGTCTCTCCCTTTGTATCTCTCTCTCTCTCTCTCTCTCTCTCTCTCTCTCTCTCTCTCTCTCTCTCTTCTGTGTGTGTGTGTGTGTGTGTGTGTGTGTGTGTGTGTGTGTGTGTGTGTGTGAATGTTCGCAATAATCTTTTTGTATCTCTCCGCTCTATCCGTTGAATACTTTTTTTGTCAGTGTTTTCGTCTTGGCATATCTGATTCCCATATCTTGAATGTAAGAACATAGAAACAAAATGCTGTAAATGTTCACATAGAAACACAACACTGTAAATGTTCACATAGAAACAAAGCACTGTAAATGTTCACATACAAACAAAGCACTGTTCTCGGGTGTGCACTCGTGTGATTATTTTCACCACTCTCAGGAAGGGGATGCATTCACTTGTGTCTGTTACGGTGATTTGGTTGTTTTGTCAGCGAGATTACGCCAAACTTTCGGAACCGACTTTAACGAAACTTGGTGAAACGATGGAGTGCGACGCAAGGACAAACCCGCTCGAATTTCGGTGCCGATCCGTACTGCGAATCCGGATCAAAAGGCGGATCCAGGATCCGTGCGATGTTGACAGAGGTCCGCCATCTCCCAAATGCGCTTCTTGTTTCGTTTTGTTCTCTTTTTGAAACATGTATAAAAAAAAAAAAAATCTTTTTAACAACACCCAAGCTTATTATGGTACCCTCGGTTTTTGTTTTTTTGGGGGGGGGGGTTTGTGTTTTTTTTTTGTTGTTTTTTTTTGTAGATTTTGTCTTCTTATGTGCAGGACAGAACGAGTTCTTTGGGTTCAGTCCAGCGGTACAGATAAGGACACTACGCGCGTCAGCAGAACGAGTTCTTTGGGTTCAGTCCAGCGGTACAGGTAAGGACACTACGCGCGTCAGCAGAACAAGTTCTTTGGTTCAGTCCAGCGGTACAGATAAGGACACTACGCGCGTAGCAGAACGAGTTCTTTGGGTTCAGTCCAGCGGTACAGATAAGGACACTACGCGCGTCAGCAGAACGAGTTCTTTGGGTTCAGTCCAGCGGTACAGATAAGGACACTACGCGCGTCAGCAGAACGAGTTCTTTGGGTTCAGTCCAGCGGTACAGATAAGGACACTACGCGGTCAGCTGCCAGTTTAGATATCCGGGTCTATTGTCTATCTGTCGTCACATGCTTGGCACGGAATGCTCTGTGGTCTGGGGGTTCGAGTCCGGAGAATGTCGAGTACTGTGGCGAACATGCTAGTGTTGGCGGTGACCTACATCCCGTGGGCCTGTCCTTGTGTGCGCTCTCTCTCTCTCTCTCTCTCTCTCTCTCTCTCTCTTCTCTCTCTCGTCTGTCTCGGTCTGTCTGTCTGTCTCTCTCTCTCTCTCTCTCTCTCTCTTCCTGCCTCTCTCTCTCTCTCTCTCTCTCTCTCTCTCTCTCTCTTTCTCTCTCTCTCTCTGTGTCTTGCCCGCGTGTCGCTTCCTCTGCCTCTCTCTCTCGGTCTTAAACATGCTAATTATATATATACATATTATATTATATATATATATTTATATATATTATTATATCTTTGTCCTCATTTCCTGCCCCCACCCACCTCTTCTCTCTCTCTCTCTCTCTCTCTCTCCTCTCTCTCTTCTCTCTCTCTCTCTCTCTCTCTCTCTCAGTCAGTCAGTCGATCAATAATGAAACGGAATCAAATATTCCCAAACACAGCACAAAAACCCACTTACTTGTGTACACTTAACATAGACATACGCGCGCAAGCACGCTTGCGCAATTCCGTTCTCTGGGGACTCTACATGTAATTGCGCACTTGCATCGCTTCACAAGTGCGCACTCACCAGAAGGGTTACACGTACATTTGCAGCAAATAAAACAAGGGGTCCTGAGAGATTCAAAGTCTGTTATCTCAGTTGACTGGTGTTCAATCATTTGTCTGCCATAGCTATTATTGGTGGTGGTGGTGTTGTATTATCAATACTGAAGATGTCATTTCTGAATTCCCATTCTCTCTCTCTCTCTCTCTCTCTCTCTCTCTCTCTACACACACACACACACACACACACACAACACACACACACACACACACACACACCGCACGCACCACCACGCACCGCACGCACGCACACCACGCACGCACGCACGCACACACACACACACACACACACACACACACACCAAACACACGCACGCACGCACGCACACACACACGTACACACACATACGTACACACAACACACACCACACACACACACACGACGCGCGCGCGTTAGGCGCGTGTACGCCCACATACAGAGGCCTACACGCATTGAGTACGCACTTGCGCGCACATAGCTTGCATGCAGCATTATGCTCATACAACGATCATAACTGATATACACAGGGGCTCACGAGCATGAATACATACGGACATATAGATTGATGATGGGGATCACAGTTGGGTAACCGTGGACTTTTGATGCCCATGGGAGTGCTGTGTGGGTGGAGGGATGGAGAGAAAAGGGGGGGGGGGGTAGACTTGTGCACTATATGCAGGCACCGTTGTTCGTGTGGGGGTAGGGATGGTGGTGGTGATGGTGGTGGTCGAGGGAATGCGTGGTTGCGCGGGTCGTACGTTCAACGTGTTGGTGTTGGAGAGAGAGAGAGAGAGAGGGTAGGGGGTGAAGAGTGGTGGTGTGTCCGTTTATCCATTAATTGGCTGTCTGTTTATGCGTGTTTCAGTTCTTTCTAATTTTTTTCCATTCAATTTTTGTTTTATTTTTCAAGTTTTTTTTCTTTATCTAAGATGCATTTCGTTTTAATTCATTCAGTTCTTCTTCCACAACTTCTTCTTTTCCTCTTCCTCCTCCTCCTCCTTCTCCTCCTTCTTCTATTATCATCATCGTCATCATCATCAGCACCAGCAGCAGCAGCAGCAGCAGCAGCAGCATTACCATCATCATTATTTTTATTATTAGCATTAGCATCTACAGTCCCTAGATAATACACTCAGGCACACACTCTCATACGTACGGACACGCGCACGCACGCTCACACCACGTACACGCGCACGCACACATCATTGGTTAATTG
>CM065737.1:60543835-60546335 GCA_033310375.1 Conus canariensis
TATTTTGTGTTTCACTCTGGCGCTGCCGGGATCCGAACCCTCAACTTCTAGATGGGTGGGCGCCCTAAGACGTGCTTACACTGGCGGACATGTTATCCACATCGCTAACGGATTTGTTTTCAGTTTGTAAATTCAGGACCTGTGAAACTCACTTTCGTTCTCATTGACCAGCTCCAGCTGGAACTCTTTTCAGCTGCCTCCGCCATTGCCTTCAGGGTTCTGGTCCTCTTCTTTTTCAGAAACCCCGAGCTGTTTCGTGAGGTCATGGGCTGGTGACTCTACAACCCCCCACTGCTCCGACCTCCCTGGCGAGGACTTTGGCCAGGGAGTCATAGTCCCTGCAGCGGACTGGCATGCTTCTCTGTCTTGAAGACTTGCTCCATCCTGCTTTCGTACGGCGCGGTGAGTTCGATCTGAACCGTTTTTCTTGATGATCCCTGGATGGTTTCTCCCATTCTGGAAGCTATGCTATCCATTCCAGGTCATCTTCCCCGCCCAGTAACCTCCCTACCCCCGCCTCCCCTTCCGCTTCCATAATCTGGATATCACAGCTGTTCCAGACCACGATTTGTGGCCTCTTTCCTCCTCCTCCTCCTCCTCCTTCATTGGACTTCTTCTTCTGTCGGCCCTGTGTGTGTTTGTGATGTTAAATCCACTGTATGCGATGCGTTATCTTCGCAAGCGAAGAACTAGCCATCATACGAAGCGTATTCCTGGCGCGTCTCTGTACATCCATGGTCTGCGTTCCTGTCATTCGAAAGGTAGACACCTGGGGTGGGGTAGGGATGGGGGAGGGGAGTGGGGCGTAGGAGGGAACGAGGGTGCCTCCGGGAGTGCGGTGGGCATGATCATAGGTCTATTGAGGAACGGATCAATCTGGCGTATCAGAATAACCCTTGGCTGTAATTCATGCTTCCAGACATGCACAACCGTTTCTCGTGTGTGTGTGTGTGTGTATGTGTGTGTGTGTGTGTGTGTGTGTGTGTGTGTGTGTGTGTGTGTGTGTGTGGTGTCGTGCGTGTGTGTGCGTGCGTGCTGTGTGTGTGTGTGTGTGTGTGTGTGTGTGTGTGTGTGTGTGTGCCGGTTGTTTCACCCGTTCCCCCCCTCCGTAATTTTCTATGCCTCTCCAATCGCCTTCCTGTCTCATTTTCCTCTTCCTCTCCTTTTCTTTTATTTTACCATCTGTTTAACCTTTTCCTCTCTCTCTCCCTCTCCCCTCTCTCTCTCTCTTTCTCCCTCTCCCTCTCTCTCTCTCTCTCTCTCTCCCCCTTCCCCACAATCATCTCTGCCCTCACCCCGTCTCCTTCCTCCCTCCGATCACAGTCATTTCACTTAGACCTGCTTCAAATTCGAATGTCGCTTCGCTTTGTAATGCTATCGTATTAAAAAAAAAAAAAAGGCGTCTTATGTAATCTTATTGCACAAATGTCAAAAACGAGAAATGGTTGCTCAATGTGATAAGTCGCCTTGTCAAATTTAGAGAAGATCGGGGCAAAAAACTGGATTTGTATAGGGATCAAAAAGTAAGACACAAAGACATACAGACACGTAGACAGACAAACATATCTCTCTCTCTCTCTCTCTCTCTATTATATTATATATATATATATATATATATATGATAATATATATATATAAATACATATACATATATTTTATATACATATATAGATAGATAGATAGATAGATAGATAAGACAAGTATTAAAAGAGGTATTAAAATATCTACAAATTTGTTTCTAGCGCTTGGCTATCGTCAGGATCTGGATGATCCTGACGATAGCCAAGCGCTAGAAACAAATTTGTAGATATTTTAATACCTCTTTTAATACTTGTCTTATCTAATGTTGCTCCCCAAGGGGTTGAGCACTTGTAAAATTACTCTAGGCTTTTTAACCACACTGATCTATATAATATATATAGAGAGAGAGAGAGAGATACATATTTTGTGTGTGTGAATTTGTGTGTAAGTATGTGTCTCACACACAAACACACACACACACACACACACACACACACACACACACACACACACACAAACACACACACACACACACACACAACACACACACACACACAGATAAATATCAGAGAGACATAACAAATACAATGTTCAAACAACATGAACTCAGTGGCGGTTTTTTCCTTTCTTTTTTTTTTTCCCCCGTTCAAAACCCACTTCATCTTCAATACAGACAACAGAAATGTCTCCCAAGGGCTAAAGACCGTCACAGGACATCTTGTCTAATCATTATCTTCCCCCCATGCGCATCATGATTATATATAGTCCTCTGACTTGTGCATGAGATGATGGGCTTTCTCTCTCTGCCACGCAGCGACACAGTGCACATGGCGAGTACTTCCGAGTTAGGGTTGCAATGGTTCCGGGTTGCAGGAGCACTGGGACACTTTCAGCCACGACAGCCGACAGGAACAGGATCATAGATGGTGTCAGCATTCCCGGTGTGTGTCAGTGTCGTCCGTCCGCGTGTTCGAAAAGG
>CM065737.1:60551335-60553835 GCA_033310375.1 Conus canariensis
TAAAATTAAACCTCTTCTCTCTCTCTCTCTCTCTCTCTCTCTCTCTCTCTCAAGGAGAGACCCTCTCTTCCCAATGAGAACGATATGTTTTTCTCATGATTCACTGCTTTCCTTTTTTTTTTTTTTTTTTACAAATAACGAATTAGAAAATAATAAAACAAATAAATGAAAATCACTACACAGTACACAGCACACGATACCCCTCATACCCTTTCCACCCCAACCCTATAGCTTGCCTGCATCAGTGACCAAGGCTGATAACTCTGTCGGTGATCCAGCAAGTTACAGTTTGACCGTGTACAGGTCAGAGTTCAGGGATTACCACAAAGGTCAAGCAGCAACAACACAGTTTGACTAGAAGAAAATCGCCCTGGCTCAGTGGAGAGAAAAAAAATGTACTTATGAATGTGAACAAGACGATTTTATCCTGGAATTTGGGGTCAGTAAAATAGTTCAATGCCATGTGTCAGCAAGGGTAACAGAATAATGCATTACTTGTGGACTTCTTATGTTTCTATGCCACTGGCAGAGCACAAGGATTCTGGAGTGAAAAGCCTAGCAGACGGCAAGAAAATGAAGGGTCGTGTGGATCGTGCTGTAATATAAAAAGGAGCGGTAACGCTGTATCTGTCTCCGAGTCAGGCAAAGTATGGGTCAAGGGCTAGACTGTGTGGTGAATTGTTTTGGTACTGACTGACCTGAGAAAAGCCCGGTGCGGCTTTGAGTGTAACAGAGAATATACAGCGTTTTGGGGCCTGAACTGTGACCATGGACTCGGACCTCACCGCTTGACCACCGCGAGTCCACTTGACCAACCGATCTGACTGCGTTGTCACCCTCCCACCTCAGGAGGGGAGGGGGGGGGGGGCTACACCCTGGCTACGTCTATTGGGACGTCCCAAGGGCGAAAAGTCACACCACCCGCCACAATCGTGACGTGAATGACAAGTGAGCTAGTATGTTTCTGTAACAGACCATGGCAATATAACGTGTTTCAACTTCTGATTGCTTGCTGGGTTTAGCTGCCATGTTGTTCACTTGGAATCATCACGTTTCACCCAATCACGTTTCGCCCAGTCACGTTTCGCCCAGTCACGCAACTAATCATCTTTTGCCCAATCACATTTCACCCAATCACGTTTCGCCCTATCACGTTTCTCCCAATCACGTTTCGCCCAATCACGTTTCTCCCAATCACGTTTCGCCCAATCACGTTTCACCCAATCACGTTTCACCCAATCACGTTTCGCCCAATCACGTTTCACCCTATCACGTTTCGCCCAATCACGTTTCACCCAATCACGTTTCACCCAATCACGTTTCTCCCAATCACGTTTCTCCCAATCACGTTTCGCCCAATCACGTTTCTCCCAATCACGTTTCGCCCAATCACGTTTCACCCAATCATATTACGGCCGGTCCTTTGTTCTCAAGTTCTCATGGCGAACGTCCCCTTCTCGCTGTTATGAAAACCTCTAGTGTGACTTCTCACCCGTATACTGACGCAAGGTTCGCCCAGTATTTGTGGTGCATGGAGAAATGTGCATAGGCTGCGTAATAAGACAAGACATCCTGCCAGCCCCCCCCCCCTCCCTCCCCCCGGTCCCCCGGCCCCCTCTCTCCCCCTAGCGACATCATCTTGTTTGTAACGAAGGGGAAGTGACTTTCGAACGGACCGAAACTGAACCAGAGGCCCAGTTGTTTAAGTGTGTTTTTGTTGTTCACCACAGTTAGTTTCAAACAGATGCATATGGATGTCTAGTTACACGATGGTGTAAGCTCCACGTGATTGGCGCTTACCAAGATCACTCTTCGGCAGTTGTCATAATCACAAGACAAAATACGACGCGCTTTGACCTCTTAGGTCTTCTTAGGCAAGATAGACAACACTCAGGACAACGCCAATGAAGAACGAGCAATCACCTATCTTGTCAAAATCGGCACAAGATGGGCGTTGTCATAATTGTGTCTCTTATCGCGCGCGCGCGCGCGCGCGCGCGTGTGTGTGTGTGTGTGTGTGTGTGTGTGTGTGTTGTGTGCGTGCGTGCGTGTGAAGATTATACCTGATTTATGGCGAAACGTGGTGGCACAAGGATGAATAAAGACGGACGGGGTGAAACATGACCGAGTGAAATCGTGATTGAGCAAAACGTGGCGCAACGGTAACATTGTTCCTTGTCTGTCGACGAGAACCAGTTCAGCCATTCAGAGATGCTGTTTCAAAGAATCAGTTCCGCCGTTCTAAGGAACACTCTCTGCCGTTCCAAACAACCGGTTCTGTAGTCCCACAAGATTTAGTCGTGCAGAACTGAGTTTCTTGCTCTAATAAAAAAAAAAAAAAAACTATATGAAAAAGCACGCACATGCACACACACTCACACACACGCACACACGCACACATACACGCACGCACGCACGCACGCACGCTCGCACGCACACACACACACACACACACACACACACACACACACACACACACACACACACACACACACACACC
>CM065737.1:60561335-60566335 GCA_033310375.1 Conus canariensis
ACACACACACACACACACACACACACACACACACACACACACACACGTACGTACGTACTAATGCACGCACGTACGTACACACAGACACGCACGTATGCGCGCACGCACACACTCTCTCTCTCTCTCTCTCTCTCTCTCTCTCTCTCTCTCTCCACACACACACACACACACACACACACACACACACACACACACACACACACGCACGCACACACACACGTGCACACAGACACGCACGTATGCGCGCACGCATGCACGTACGCACGCGCGCACGCACCACCACACACACACACACACACACACACACACACACACACACACACACACACACACACACCACATTTTCGTGTATAGCATACCTTACGAGGATTCAACATTGCACACTCTTTATATATATATATATATATATATATATATATATATATCTTACGTGGAAACGAAAGTTAAAATTCAGCCTCCCCCTCCCTCCTCCCCCTCCTCCCCCCAAAAAGTGGCCTGATTTCAGCATTGTATCGGAGAAAAATGTGGAGAGTCTGGAACTTTCCTGTTGTTATTGGTTTCAAGGTGAAAAATGTTCAGTGAAGTTTGAGCAAGTCTGTCGGATGGAGTTTAAGTTGTTTAGATATCATTTGATCTTGAGCACGTTTAAATAACGACTTCAGAAAGAAGTTTTCTGACCGTTTGCAAACCAAAACGCCGCAGTTCACCGCTGTGTTGCGCGTGCATTCCTGTGAGGTCCATGTCTTTGAACAGTGTGTGGTAGGTCCCCCATGCTACCGACTGGGTGACAGGGTTGACAGTTCTCTGACTCTAGGATAACACCACACGCAATATCTCTACCTTCGCACAGAGTTGGTGATAATGGGGTGCACATCCACAGACTCTCCCTCCGTGTGGATGGGTAGCTAGCTGTCTTCTGTTCAGTCCTCTGGCATCAACTGGTTGTTGCCAGCCTTCGTGTTTACAGAGCGATGAAAAGTTCAGAACAGACAGACATACAACGAAAAAATGCTAAGAGTTAAGTTTTACGTTTGGTGAGACACCAGAGAGAGAAGAGGGGTTGGGGACAGGGGTGGGTGGGGGTGGGGGAGACGCAGGCGGATAGAGATTACATGATTCGGTGCTTGTACATGTGCACCTCGCGCGCGTGCGCGCACACACCTCCTCCTCCTCCCCTACTCATCCCTATCGCCTTTTTCCCGTTGCTTCCTCCCTCCCGCTTCTCCTCTCGCCCTTCCTTCCCTGCTGCAGTCACTGACGGATACATTCAGCGAGTTATGACTGCATCGGGAACAAGTCTGCTGCCAGCAGGCTGTGTGACGTCACCAAACAGATGTTCCTCTCAGTACCAGAGCTGCTTGAATGTGAAGAGGGTGCGGGTGAGAGGGCCAGAGGAGGAGGGAAGTTGGGGAGGGGGAGAAAAGGGGGAGGGGAGGGGCTTATGTCGAGGGAAAATCTGTTTGAAGAATAGAAAGATTGTAGGTCTGGTGGGTAACTGGAGAATGAGATAGAGAGAGTGCCGTGCGTGGTGCGAGCGTGTGTGTGTGTGTGTGTGTGTGTGTGGTGTGTGTGTGTGTGTGTGTGTGTGTGTGTGTGTGTGTTTTGCAGGAGAGAGGAGGGTATTGGGGAGGAGACGGCAGGGAGGAGGGGGGGGGGTCAAAGAAACGGGTATTGTCTTGAAGTCTCGATGTTGGTGGTATGCCAGCAGTATATAAACTCGCTCTGGATGTTTCGCCGTGGGGTCTGAGAAACAGTCGTGGCGAGAGGAACTGGTCAGCGCCGACTCTGTCCCATCTCTCTGACTGACCGGGCACCCCGAGTCCCTGCAGTCAGCTGCCGGACGGTGCCCACGATGTTCTGGTCCGCTGTGGAAGGTGGAGATTCCTCAAGGCAACGACTTGAATCTGGAGTCAACAGAAAGAAGGCGCTGGAAGCGAGATGGACCCGGGGGACGAGGGAGCACGGAAGGGAAACAACTCATCGCGGGACATCAAATGACTTGTAGGTTGTGGTGAGTAGTGTTCACCGTTCCCTTCCCAGCGTTTTTGTTATTTTCTTTTTGTTTTGCCTCTTCTTCTTCTTCCTCTTCTTCCTCCTCCTCCTCCTCCGTCTTCATCTTCTTTTTCTTCTTCTTCTAATCATTATTATTATTATTATCATCATCATCATCATCATCATCATCATCATCATCTATTATTGCTATTTTCTTTTTCCTTTTGTTTGTTTGTTAGTTTCTTCTTTTTTTTTTTCTTTCTTTCAATCCTTTTTTTTTTCTTATCGTTCTTTCTTCGTTTCTTTTTTCTCCGTCTTTTTATGGAGTAGGGAGGGGGAGGTTTCCTTCCTCTTTCTTTCTTTCTTTCTTTACGTCTTTCTTTTCTTTAATTATGCATTAGTATTGTTGGTATTTGGTGCCATTGCTCTTGTGGCTACATAATGTAAAAACGAACTACAGGGAGACAGGAGGAAAACGGCAGTGTTTTCGCCGAAAAGAACTCTTCCATGCGCACGTTTAGCTCTTTTCGACACCTAGCTAAAGTCTGACCATCCATTATCTTTGCCGGTAATTTCAATTCTCCAGACTGGCCTACATCAAGAGGATAAATGAAAGGAGAGAGAGGTAAACAACAGAGCAGCTGATCCGAATTTGTGTTATGCACGTGCGGCTCGTTTGTGACATCATGTGTGCTTCATTGTCCTCTCTCTCTTTCTCTCCGTCTGTCTGTCTGTCTGTCTGTCTGTCTGTCTGTCTGTCTGTCTCTCTCTCTCTCTCTCTCTCTCTCTCTCTCTCTCTCTCTCTCTCTCTCTCTCTTTGTGTGTAATATTCTACCTTTTGATACCAATACAGGTTTCATGGTCAAGAAGAAACTTGTCTATTTTGTAAAAAAAAAAAAAAAAAAAAAAAAATGTAATTTGAAAACGAAACCTCTTTTTGTAAGAGTGTTTCACGCGCGAACATAATTATAAGACTAGAGCAAAGTGTTTGAGTAACTGTGCACTAGTGCACGTGACACTCCTCACATCAGAGGGTGACCCCGGGCATAATCTTCCTTGATACAAATTCCTTGTACTGGAGAGAAGGAAGGAAAGTTGAATATAAGTTCATATTCAGTGCCACGGTAATGAATGGATAATTCGTTCTTGATTTTCAGTTGGAGCACGTCAATGCTTTAAACGGTCTTTCAAGTGTACAGGGTGTATTAAAAACGTAAAACTATCAAGGGGCGAAACATCTTGATTTTGAGTTATTCATGAGATTTTTTTTTTTTTTTTTTTTTTTTTTTTTGCATTCAAAGCGAAAATAAAAAATGAAATTAACATTCCAGCAATGAACTGTACTGTTTGTCCCTAGCAATTCCCCCTATGGTTCCGCCTCACGCACTTCGTCATTCACCGTAACATACACATCATATTCACCGCCACACAGTTACCAATCATTTACCGTCGCATACACGTTGACGTTCACCTCTACACATACGTCATCATTTAAGGTAACACATACGTCATCATTCACTGCTGCATACACACCATCATACACCGCTATATACACGTCATCATACGCCGCCACATACACGTCATCATTTATTGCGTCATACATGTCGTCATTGATCGCCGAGACATGTTATTACTCAACGATATTGAAAAACATGGACCAGAAATGCTTTCTTCTTTTTGTAAATCAAACGTATTTTGGATAGAGGTATTTACTACGTACAAACACTTTTTTCTACAAAGTTAACTGTAAGAATTCTGGTGAACTCTTTGCGGAACCAGTCATTTACAATAACAGAATACAAGTTGGTAAGAAGGCCATTTTGGACAAGCATGAATTAACAAAGGGATACATTGTATTTCTCATTTTGTGCTTGAAAACGGCCAATTCATTTCTTATGAACAATTTAAACAAAAGTACGACGTAAACATAAATCGTTACTTCTTCTGGTTATAAATCAGCTGTGACTGTGTATATCCGAAAAATAATAATTAAATTCAAAATACTAATAAGTGTTTAGATATATGCTACAAAAAAGCTGACGTCAGTTTGTAAAAGGTAAAAATTATGTTATGATATATCTATAGAGAATGACATTCCTCCAGAATGCTCTACGAACTGCGATACAAAACTAAATGTTGAAAATGACTGGCAACGCTTCTGACGTAAAAATGAAATGGTTACAGTTACGAATAACACACAGATGCCTTGGGACGAACGAAAATTGATGCACTGATTAATGATGTCTGTACTTTCTGTAGCTTGATTAAGGATAGCATTATACATCTGTTTTGGCGTTGTACGGTCACTTAACTTTTTTTTTTTTTTTTTTTTTTGAAACGCTGGTGGATTTAATAAATGAAAAATGTCTGTCTGCATTTAACCTGTGGATGACCGAATCAGCCATAATAGGATTTGACAGAAATATACGCATGGATCGTGTACATTATGTCAGTGTATTATCTGCCAAATACTATGAATATCAATGTAAAACAAAAATCTCCGAGTTTGCAAGTATTCCTGAGCAAATGAAATATAGATATAATACTGAAGAGTACAGTGCTCGAAAAAAAAAATTGGAGAGGATTTTATTTCTAGATGGCTCCCATATCAACCGACGTTTCAAGACCCAGACTGAATTGTGAATGCATACCGACCTTGTACATTACGTTATTATTGATGTTATCATAGCCCGCTAGAACTGCTGTTATGTCGCCCAACACAACCCCAGTGGAAACTTTGCAGAACCTGTAGAAATCAAAGTATGTCAACTTTCATTATACAGCCTCTCTCTCTCTCTCTCTCTCTCTCTCTCTCTCTCTCTCTCTCTCTCTCTGCTGGCCTGGTATTTTTTACCTATTGTCTAATGTAAAATTGGAGTTGTAATTACGAGTGATGTGTTGTGTATCATCATGTCTACCTTTTTTTTATTATTAACCCTGTATTTTTCCTGATGAATTATTTTGAGAAATAACTTGGATCAAGATGTGTTCCATAAAAAAAGGCATGT
>CM065737.1:60576335-60586335 GCA_033310375.1 Conus canariensis
CAGACAGACAGACAGAGAGATCAGACTATAAGCATGAACATATTCACAAAGGTAAAACCTAACATTCAAAAGAATAAAAAAAAAATAAAATAAAAAAAAAGCAGCAATCCTCTCCTCTTTAGACCCGTCCGATGATTTACATTCGACGTAATTGTTTTTTTAGGATAAGTTTTGTCTCAGGAAAGAGAAGATCATAATTATCCTGACGGAATGTTGGAAAATCCCGACGCGTTCAATTTCAGGAAAGAGAAGATCATGATTATCCTGACGGAATGTTGGAAAATCCCGACGCGTTCAATTTCAGGAAAGAGAAGATCATGATTATCCTGACGGAATGTTGGAAAATCCCGACGCGTTCAATTTCAGGAAAGAGAAGATCATGATTATCCTGACGGAATCTTGGAAAATCCCGACGCGTTCAATTTCAGGAAAGAGAAGATCATGATTATCCTGACGGAATGTTGGGAAATCCCGACGCGTTCAATTTCAGGAAAGAGAAGATCATGATTATCCTGACGGAATGTTGGGGAAAAGAAAACCGACGCGTTAAATTTCAGTTTCAGAGCTATCATAGGGTACAATGTTTTACATGCATTGCATACTTGATTCCGCGCGACCATACTGATTACTAGGCCATCCGACAAAACAATAGGAAGACTCAAAATATCACGTTGATGAAGCGGTGAGTTCATTGATGTAATGAAGTGGTGAGTTCAACGGTGTGATGAGGCAATGAGTTCATTGGTGTGATGAGGCAATGAGTTGATCGGTGTGATGAGGTAATGAGTTCATTGGTGTGATGAGGCAATGAGTTCATTGGTGTGATGAGGCAACGAGTTGATCGGGGTGATGAGGTAATGAGTTCATTGGTGTGATGAGGCAATGGGTTCATTGGTGTGATGAGGCAATGAGTTCATTGGTGTGATGAGGCAACGAGTTGATCGGTGTGATGAGGCAATGAGTTCATTGGTGTGATGAGGCAATGAGTTCATTGGTGTGATGAGGCAATGAGTTCATTGGTGTGATGAGGCAATGAGTTCATTGATGTAATGAGGCAATGAGTTCATTGGTGTGATGAGGCAATGAGTTCATTGATGTAATGAGGCAATGAGTTCATTGGTGTGATGAGGTAATGAGTTCGTTGGTGTGATGAGTCAATGAGTTCATTGGTGTGATGAGGTATGAGTTCATCGGTGTGATGAGTCAATGAGTTCATTGGTGTGATGAGGCAATGAGTTCGTTGGTGTGATGAGGCAATGAGTTCATTGGTGTGATGAGGCAATGAGTTCATTGGTGTGATGAGGCAATGAGTTCGTTGGTGTGATGAGGCAATGAGTTCATTGGTGTGATGAGGCAATGAGTTCGTTGGTGTGATGAGGCAATGAGTTCATTGGTGTGATGAGTCATTGAGTTCATTGGTGTGATGAGGCAATGAGTTCGTTGGTGTGATGAGGCAATGAGTTCATTGGTGTAACTAAGCGGTGAGTTCGTTGGTGTAATGAGGCAATGAGTTCATTGGTGTAATGAAACAGTGAGTTCATTGGTGCAATGAAGCAGTGAGTCCATTGGTGTAATTATGTGGTGAGTTCGTTGGTGTAATCAGGCAATGAGTTTATTGGTATGATGAGGTAATGAGTTCGTTGGTGTGATGAGGCAATTAATTCATTGGTGTAATGAAGCAATGAGTTCATTGGTATAATGAACCTGTGAGTTCATTGATATAATGCAGCTATGAGTTCATTGGTGTGATGAGGCCATGAGTTCTCTGGTGTAATGAGTCAATGAGTTCGTTGGTGTAATGAGTCAATGAGTTCATTGGTGTAATTAAGCGGTGAGTTCGTTGGTGTAATGAGGCAATGAGTTCATTGGTGTCATTAAGCGGTGAGTTCACTGATGCGATGAGGCAATGAGTTCTCAGGTGTAGCATAATGAACCAGACCTCACGATAATCAATTCTTTAACGGCTAAGATGCCGATGAAGCAAAAACAGGCGCTGTGTATGAGTAACTGCCAGTTCGTTGGCCCAGCGAAGTGTGCAGAAATCATGTATAATGTGAGAGAGGGAGAGAGAGAGAGAGAGAGAGAGAGAGAGAGAGAGAGAGAGAGAGAGAGAGAGAGATGGTCGAGGGGGGGGGGGGTCTCATTTTGATTACAGGCCTTACTATGAAATCGTCTGTGAATATCTGAAGCCTTTTTTAATGTTCATGATCAGTAGTTTCCAACCAAGTCACCCGCCAACTTTGTCATCAAGCTTTTGCAAGTTGATGACGTAGCTTTTCCATGTCGTGCAAAACATGGTGACGTCAGTCTTCCATTTTGCTGACGTCAGGAATTCTTGCTGGCTTCGTCATCGGTGACGTGAGGTTTTGAAATCATTCGTGCGTATAGTCACGCGTGGGTCTTTCGATGACGTCAGAACCCTGGTGGCCTCGTCATTCGTGACGAAGAACATTCCCATCGTTCCATGAGTGTCATGAAGTTGGATGTTTACATTTTCGTGACGTACGAGTCCTCGTTGGCCTCCTCGTCGGAGAAGTCCTCCAGCTCCTGGCGGGACAGGGCCTCCACCTGCTTGGTCCTCGCCACAGCGATGGCGTCGGAGAGCTCCAGAAAGATATGGTCCTTGGGGATCTTGTCAAAGGCGCCCGCGTGCTTCATGGCCCGCCGCACGTCGGCGCTGACGCCCGCCAGGAAGACCTGCACGTGCACGTGCGCGTACTCGGAGAAGATGTGGCAGAGGACATTGGATCCCGAGGCGTCGATGTAGTTGATGGGCGTGCAGTCGATGATGACGTGGTGAATCCTCCGCATCTTCTTCAGCTTCTCGTCGCTGACCACCACCTCGCCGTACTCGTCCACCTCCTCGTCGTCCGTCAGCGCCACGCTGATGCTGGAGTCCATGGAGGCATGGCGCTTGACGTCGCTGTGGTTGTTGCCGCCAGGTTTGAAATCCAGGGTTTTGCCCAGGCCGCTGTTGTTGGAAGACTTCTCCTGGACCTTGTTGAAGGTGCCGTCGCCGGTCTCGTCGATGGTGAAGACGGGGTTGTCCATGCCGCTGGAGGAGTACCTCCTCTTCTTGTCCAGCGAGGATCCGTTCAAGCTGTCCGAGGTCTTCCTGGAGGGGTTGCGGTCGGAGTCGCTGGTGGCGAGGGACACGACGGAAGGCCGGTGACTGACCAGCAGGTTCTCCCCGGTCATGACGGAGTTACGCCGCGTCTCCGGCGCCAGACCTTGAGCCAGCCTCTGCTGGCACTGCTTCTCGTAGCTCTGCTCCCGCTTCTTGAGGAACTTGAGCAGCTTCCTGGGGTTGAGCGTGTTGCTGTACAGGCTGCTGCGGAAGATCTCGGCGTTGGCGAAGTACAGGTTGGACTGGAAGCGGAAGACGAACAGCCCCGGGATCTCGTTGGTGTCCTTGTACTTCTTGGACTCCACCAGCACGTTGTCCTTGGACACCTTGCCCAGGCGGTAGCCGCGCGCGAACTGGGTCTGGAAGACGACGGTGATGAGCGACACGCCCACGCCCACGCCCAGCCCCACGTCGATGTCCAGGAAGACCGTGCAGAAGAAGGTGAAGAACCAGATGACGAAGTCGAACTTGTTGATCTTCCAGAACTTGCGGCCGTCCAGGATCTGCACGAAGAGGCCCTTGAGGGAGATGAAGATGATGGCGGCCAGGGCGGACTTGGGCAGGGCGGTGAAGAGCGGGCCGATGAAGAGGATGACCATGAGCATCACCACGCAGGAGAAGATCCCGCTCAGCGTGGTGCGCGCGTTCATGTTGCTGGCCACCATGGACCTGGGCGGGGCCACGCTGGACGGGAAGCAGAGGAAGAAGGAGGACACGGCGTTGCACATGCCGTAGGCGATCAGCTCCTGCGAGTCGTCCACCTCGTAGTTGTGCTTCTTGGCGCAGATCTTGGCCATGGCGATGGTGTTGGCGAAGATGAGGATGGCCAGGATGAAGGCGTCCACCATGTACTTGGGCGACTCCTCCAGCGCCCTCATGGGCACGCGGGGCGACGGGATGCTGTTGGGGAAGGTGCCCACCACGTCTAGGTGGAACTGCTCCTCGAAGCCGCCGAAGTAGGAGGTTATGGTGGCCACGATCACCACGAACAGCTCGATGGGGATGGGCGCGAACAGCTTGTGCTTGAAGCGCTCGTTGACGCACTCCTTCACCAGCTGGATGACGATGCAGACGATGATGGCGATGATGAGCGCGGCGAAGTTGACGTCCTGGATGGAGGTGAAGATGGCCTTGTAGGAGTAGATGATCTTGAAGACGCCGGCGAAGCGCGGCACGGACAGCCCCAGCATGGCGGGCACCTGGCTGGTCCCGATGTGCACGGCGGCCGCCGAGGTGAAGGCGGTGAAGAAGGACTCGGAGAGGTAGAAGGTGATGAAGCCCAGCTTGAACAGCCCCAGCACTATCATCATCAGGCCCGATACGAAGGCCACGCCCATGGCGATCTCCTCCTTGTAGTCCAGGTACTGCGGGACGTCGTCCACAGGTAGCAGCGTGCCGTTGATGGTGATGTTGGTCAGCCAGGGTTTGTCCGTGAGCCACTCTCCGCCCAGTCTGTCGACATGACGGTCATCTGGTGTTACCGTGTGGGAAGTGATGGGAAAGAACCATGCATCCTACATTCACGTCATTCGTTTTTGAGTGTGATGGTAAATGTCTCGCGTGCCAACGCTTGAGGTTTGTCAGGTAATCACTCAAACGACATTTCGTTGTTGTAATAATCATAGGCATGAATTTTCTTGATTTTTTTAAACGGGAAAATTACTAATCAAATTGGCTGTCGAGAAAAAAATATATTTCTGTTATGTTCTGTTGCATTCAGTTTATTTTTCCACATTTTAAATGCTTTAGATTCCTTCTTCACCAGTCACTTCTTCAACAGAAAACAGGATGTCCATCTGACAATGTCCGACGGCGAGGACATTAACTAGCCCTCAGGGTGCATTTCGTGGTCGTCTATTCTGTGTTTGGAATCGAACCAGAATAAGCATGGACATTTAGCCTTTCTGTTCTATTTGATATGAAGAGATTCCATTTTTAACGGCACAAGATTCGTAATTCCTTCGCCGACCCGAATGAGACCGATTTATGTGTTATATGAGGGACTGCCTGTCCCTCCCCCCCCCCCCCCCCCACCCCCCGACGCCCCCACCCTCCGCCCTCCATACATTAAAATAGTGGCAGCAGCAAAAATGGTAAAAGTAATTGTGGCTTTATCGCCTGCTGCAACTTCTACTACCAGTATTACTACTTCCAACACCACCACTGCCACCACTACAACTGAGCCTATTGCCAACATAACATTTTGTTGTCCCGTTAGCTGCACTGTGGCTCTGCTCTGCTCTGCTCTTCTCTTCTCTTGTCTCTTTTTAAACTTGTTTTGTTTGTCTCGGTTTGATTAAATCATGAACCTTTCCTCATCCCTTCCAACACACGCATGCGCACACACACACACACACACACACACACACACACACACACAACACACACACACACACCACCACCCTATCCCACTCCCACACACACCTCCACCACCACCACCACCCACCCATCCATCCACACACACACCACCACGCACGCACCACCACACACACCACACACACACACACACACACACCACACACTACACAACACAGACACGCACACACACACACACACCACACACACACACACACACGCACACACACACACACACCACACACACACACACACACACACACACACACACACACACACCACCACACCACACCACACACCCGACATACAAACACACCACACCACACCACCCCACCCCCCACATACACACACCCCACCCCACCCCAAACCTCCCACTCCTCCCGCTACACACACACAACCACCATCACCCCCCCCCACACACACACACACACCACACACACACACACACACACTCAACTACCACTCATACCCAACCACCTGTCTACAGTGGCGGCCGTCAGGATGCAGATGACGGCGCTGGTTCCCATGGAGACGTGGGCGGAAGTGCCGAAGAAGACGTAGAGCAGCACGGGCCACACGGAGGTGAAGAGGCCGTTCTCCACCTTGACTGAGGTCAGGGCGCCGAAGGCCAGGGCCTGGGGGATGTGTAGGATGCCCACCGTCAGCCCCGCGAACACGTCGGCCACCGCGAACTCCTTCAGCTTGTAGTAGCGGAGGAACTGGAAGCCAGTGCAGGGGGGAAAGAAGGTTAGGGAGTGACTGGTGAGGTTGGGATGCACTGAAAGTCAACGGGGGAGAACAAGGAGATGTGTACTGGAAGCCAGTGGAGGGGAAGGTTAGGGAGTGACTGGTGAGGTTGATGTGTACTGGTAGCCAATGGAGGGGAAGGTTAGGGAGTGATTGGTGAGGTTGATGTGTACTGGTAGCCAATGGAGGGGAAGGTTAGGGAGTGATTGGTGAGGTTGATGTGTACTGGTAGCCAATGGAGGGGAAGGTGGAAGAGTGACTGGTGAGGCTGGGATGCACTGAAAGCCAATGGGGGAGCAGAAGGTGAGGTTGATGTGTACTGGTAGCCAATGGAGGGAAAGGTTAGGGAGTGATTGGTGAGGTTGATGTGTACTGGTAGCCAATGGAGGGGAAGGTTAGGGAGTGATTGGTGAGGTTGATGTGTACTGGAAGCCAGTGGAGGGAAGGTTAGGGAGTGATTGGTGAGGTTGATGTGTACTGGAAGCCAGTGGAGGGGAAGGTTAGGGAGTGATTGGTGAGGTTGATGTGTACTGGAAGCCAGTGGAGGGGAAGGTTAGGGAGTGATTGGTGAGGTTGATGTGTACTGGAAGCCAGTGGAGAAGTTTAAAGATTGTGTGGTGAGCTTGATAAGTAGCCAGTGGAAGAGCAGGTGATTTTATTATGTACTGGAAGCCAGTGGAATGGGAGATGAAGGATTGGTTGTTGAGTGTGTTATGCACTGGAAGCCATGGAGTTAGGAGAGATGTTATCAGAAGATTAGGTTATTGGTATGTGTGTTATGCACTGGAAGCCAGTGGAGAAGTTTAGAGATTGGTTATTGAGTGTGTTATGCACTGGAACCAGTGGAGAAGTTTAGAGATTGGTTATTGAGTGTGTTATGCACTGGAACCCAGTGGAGAAGAAGGTTAGGGATTGATTGGTGAGTTTGACATATGCTGGAAGCCAGTGGAAGAGAGGCAGCTTGCGGATTATTGGCGAGTTTAATATGTACTGGAAGCCAGGGGGTGGGGGAGGAGAAAGCTGGGGGTTCTTTGATGAGTTTGATATGTACTGGAAGCCAGGGGGTGGGGGAGGAGAATGCTGGGGGTTGTTTGTTGAGTTTGATATGTACTGGAAGCCAGTGGAGAAGGAAGTTAGGGATTCTTTGAGTTTGTTATGTACTGGAAGCCAGTGGAGAGGGACAGCATTAGATGTGGTGTGGTAAGTTTAATATGCAACTAGAAGCCAGTGGAGAAGGACAGCATTAGATGTGGTGTGGTAAGTTTAATATGCAACTAGAAGCCAGTGGAGAAGGACAGCATTAGATGTGGTGTGGTAAGTTTAATATGCAACTAGAAGCCAGTGGAGAAGGACAGCATTAGATGTGGTGTGGTAAGTTTAATATGCAACTAGAAGCCAGTGGAGAGGGACAGCATTAGATGTGGTGTGGTAAGTTTAATATGCAACTAGAAGCCAGTGGAGAGGGACAGCATTAGATGTGGTGTGGTAAGTTTAATATGCAACTAGAAGCCAGTGGAGAGGGACAGCATTAGATGTGGTGTGGTAAGTTTAATATGCAACTAGAAGCCAGTGGAGAGGGACAGCATTAGATGTGGTGTGGTAAGTTTAACATGTAACTAGAAGCCAGTGGAGAACATTTCAAAGTTCAACCTTCTACATGTTTTAGCAAGGATTTAAACTCATAGCAAAATAAACAAAAACAAATATTGAGGGGACAGAAAAGCAATGTCAAATACACATAAAAGTAATTATTTACCAAACTGTTTGATTAAGAAACAAAACACTCATAGGTTCACGTTGGTGATAAACGAGTGTTTCGTACAGACTGTGGAGATCAAAGTAGGAGCAATTCTCTTCCTGCGTTCGTACAGACTGTGGAGATCAAAGTAGGAGCAATTCTCTTCCTGCGTTCGTACAGACTGTGGAGATCAAAGTAGGAGCAATTCTCTTCCTGCGTTCGTACAGACTGTGTAGACCAAAGTAGGAGCAATTCTCTTCCTGCGTTCGTACAGACTGTGGAGATCAAAGTAGGAGCAATTCTCTTCCTGCGTTCGTACAGACTGTGTAGATCAAAGTAGGAGCAATTCTCTTCCTGCGTTCGTACAGACTGTGGAGATCAAAGTAGGAGCAATTCTCTTCCTGCGTTCGTACAGACTGTGTAGATCAAAGTAGGAGCAATTCTCTTCCTGCGTTCGTACAGACTGTGGAGATCAAAGTAGGAGCAATTCTCTTCCTGCGTTCGTACAGACTGTGGAGATCAAAGTAGGAGCAATTCTCTTCCTGCGTTCGTACAGACTGTGGAGATCAAAGTAGGAGCAATTCTCTTCCTGCGTTCGTACAGACTGTGGAGATCAAAGTAGGAGCAATTCTCTTCCTGCGTTCGTACAGACTGTGGAGATCAAAGTAGGAGCAATTCTCTTCCTGCGTTCGTACAGACTGTGGAGATCAAAGTAGGAGCAATTCTCTTCCTGCGTTCGTACAGACTGTGGAGATCAAAGTAGGAGCAATTCTCTTCCTGCGTTCGTACAGACTGTGGAGATCAAAGTAGGAGCAATTCTCTTCCTGCGTTCGTACAGACTGTGTAGATCAAAGTAGGAGCAATTCTCTTCCTGCGTCACATATATAAATGTGATCACGTTTTATATCCTAGCCACAGCATCGTGTCTGTTTTGCTGTAAAAGCGTCAATTTTTGTTCACGCATACATCGTGGAAAGCAGTATTCTACTTAGACAGAAAATATTCTTTTGTGGGTTAATTCTAAACTATATGCTCATGCGATATGTTTTTGGTCTTGTGAGGCAGCTTGGGATTCGTTTCAAAGCTGTTCACCTTCTATTAAACTGTACTGTTTTTGAAAGGATGGGGGGAATTTAGACAAGCATTTGCTGAACAAAGGTTCGCTCCTTGGTTGCTACGTGTACTACGTCATTATAAGGAAACAACGGTTAGACGGTGTCTAACGAAAGTGAATTCAGTTCCTCTCAAAATCAGTTTATGGTTTGAAGGACTTTTTCATTTTCATTTGTCATGCTGTCTGGAATTTCAAAATTGTGAAGTTTGAAGGGCAGACTTTGAATCGACGCGGAAGAGAATTTGAAATATAGCCCGTGGAAAGTTAATTATGTAATGTAACCACGGGTGTGTGTGTGTGTGTGTGTGTGTGTGTGTGTGTGTGTGTGTGTGTGTGTGGCGCGCGCGCGCGCGCGCTCTCATGCGTGTACCCGCGTGCGTGTGCCTGTGTGAGTACACAAGTGCATAGTTTTCCTTTTGCATGTGAGCGAACACGAGTGTGTACCTGCGTGTGTGCGTATGCGTGTATTCAAATAGTTACAAATGTCAAATGTCTGTTCAGAGAATCGTATGAGTCATAGTAATAGTAGTAGCATTCATACTGATGATAATGATAATCATGAATACGACGATGACGAGGATGCTGATGATGATGATGATAATGACGACAACGACGATGACGTTCCCTGACTGACCCTGATGACGGGCAGGTATGACGTCAGGATCTTCCAGACACGTTTGCGGTCGCAGTAGACCTGACGACACAGGCGGCGGGCGAGAGGGGGCTTCTCATCCTTGTCCTCCCGCAGGTGGCTCTCGTCGAACTGCGCCTGCACACAGGGTGGAGGGAAGGGGGGGGGGGGGGGGTTGAATACTGGTTGAACACAACAATGAAGAGATTCATGATCTCTGGATTAATGAATAAACGGGGAAACAGATTAATGAAAAATTCACGAGAGAGAGAGAGAGAGAGGGAGAGA
>CM065737.1:60598835-60601335 GCA_033310375.1 Conus canariensis
CAGTAGTCGCCCGTCTCCGGGTCTTTCCCAGATGGCGCTTCGCACCGGAAGTGAACGGAAGTGATCACTTCCGATTTCTAAGCACGTGTTTTTTTCTGTTTTTTTTTTCTTTTTTCTTTTTTGTCTTTTCGTTTTTGTGTTGTTGTGTGTGTGTGTGTGTGTGTGTGTGTGTGTGTGTGTGTGTGTGTGTGTGTGTGTGTGTGTGTGTGTGTACGTGTAGAAATACATGTGTGTGTGTGAAAATATACATTCACTCACATGCGGGGGCGCGCGTTAATTCTGCTTCTACTACTACTACTACTACTACTACTACTACTACTACTACTACTACTACTACTACTTTCACTACTACTGCTCCAACAATAAATGCTGCTGCTGCTGTTGGTACTACTACTACTTCTACTATTGTTTCTACTGCTACTACTACTACCGCTACTGCTACTTTGCTACCACTACTACTACTACTGCTTCTGCTACTACTACTACTGCTGCTGCTGCTACTACAACTACTTTTACTACTGCTACTGCTACTATTAATAGACAAAGGAGGAAGTAAACATACCCACACACGATGCCAAAGTCAGTACTCCGAATATGAAGTATGCTCTGTTTTGAAAAATAAAGGACAATTTTATCTTTATTTGAGGAACAGTTGCGAGAATGTATAGCTAAGAAAACGCCCAGAAGAAAAATAAAGATTGAAACAAACCACATGATGCAAGGTAATAGAATGAGAAAAGCTGAGAAAGATGTGTTAATCACTCTCTGAGGAAGACGTGTCAACCACTCTCTTTAATCACTCTCTGAGGAAGACTTGTTAACCACTCTCTGAGGGAGACTTGATAACTACTCTCTGAGGAAGACTTGTTAAACACTCTCTGAGAAAGATTTGCTGACCGCTCTCTGAGGAAGACTTGTCAACCACTCTCAGAGGTAGTTTTGTTATCCACTCTCTGAGGAAGATTTCTTCACCACTCTCTGATGAAGACTTGTTAAGCGCTAAGGAAGACCTGTTAACCACTCTCTGAGAAAGATTTGTTAACCACTGTCTGTGTATCTGAAAAATGGGTGAAAAATATAAATAAACATGGCGTACGTTTCGTTCCATGTTCTTGGACTATTTACAATCTAGTCTGTACTAAATTAGATACGAAAACAGTTTTATATCGATACCTCTTCCTCCCACAAACCCCCCAACACCCACCCCCCACCCCGCCAATCTCCCAAACCACTCACCTCGGTGAAAAATCTACTTGTTTCGATTAAAAGAAATCTAACAAAAGAAATCAGAAGAAAAAAAAAGAAATCAAACAAACCAAAAGAGAGAAAAAAGAAAGAAAAAGAAAAGAAAAGGAAAAGTAAAGAAAGGAAAAAAGAAAAAAAAAGCCCGTTCATATTTGTTGTTCGGCGACCAAAATTCCCCATTTTGGTCCAAAAGCACTGTAGCATCATTATAATTATACGCAGATGACAAAGAAAGAAGAAAGAAAGATACAGTGGAGAGGTTCGTGGTGCAGAGGTATAAAGGAGGGAGGAGTAAAGGAGGGGGGTATAGACGAAGGCGGGGGGTGGGGGGGGGGGGCCGCAGGGGTGGTGGAAGGGTGCTGGACAAAACAAAACAAAAAAAATCACAAACTTCGTCTGGAGTAAAAACCTGTTGAAATTCCATCGTGAAGAACGTGTTCAACAACTACAAGACAACACAGCACTACACAACGAACACGCACTTCTTGACTCGCTTTTCTGTTTTTCTTTTTCTTTTTTTAAATTGAGGGGGTGAGGTGTCCAATTTCTCCTCCCCCCCCCCCCCCCTCCCCGTCTTTCCCGACAAAGGTGACGTAAATAATTTGTCTTTCGTGTGTAAAGTGTTGTTGACGCATTTTTAAGACACTGTCTCCGGGTCGTGTCCCTTGACGTACGAAGGGATGACGTCACTTTCAAAGGCATGACAGGCATGGGAATCTTGTTGTCGCTCCTCATTTACATAATCAACATGGAGTCCGCCCCGTCGTAGGAAGGATGTTGTTGTTGTTGTCGTCGTCGTCGTCGTCGTCGTTGTTGTTGTTGTTGTTTCTCATCACACGTGTAGGAGACAGTAGACAAGTGATTAAGATCGTGTCCACAATGTTAGCATGTTATCGTACAGAAAAGGGGGAGACAACGTGGGAGAAAGGGCATGGTAGGTAGGAGAGGGCATGGGCAGCTCAGTAGTGAGAAAGAGGGGGAAAAAAATGATAGCGCACTTGGAGGGAGCAAAGACGAACATCTGAGACGATCGACAGAACAATTATTAAAGACTACTGCTTTAATGGACTTTGCAACAAATAAGTCGTTGGTTTAACAATAGAATCAACTGATGCTGACGATCTAAAGAACAATTAAAAGACAAATACTTAATGAACTTTGCAACAAACGAGTCGTCAACTGAGCAAGAGAATCAACTGACATCGAATCCAACAAAAAAAAAGAAAAAAAATCGAAAAAGATCACCACTTCTAGA
>CM065737.1:60608835-60611335 GCA_033310375.1 Conus canariensis
ACCATGACGTCACGGGTGCTGCAAGCGGTGTGCGCGGAGGACGGAGAGGGTCGGCCGGCAGACAGACTGAACTCCACACACACTGGGCAAACCGTGACCGTGGCGCTGACAGACATTTGCGGAGCAAGAACAAATAGGACAGGCTCGACCATCCAAATGAATGGACATTCCTCAACTATAATGTTGAAAATCTTTATACGAAATTGACAGATGTTATGTTTATTAATGATGTCAATTCTTTTCATTTCATTTGCCTAACAGAAACATTCGCTGACGCTTCTTTTGATTATAACAGTATTTTTCCTGATTATGTAAAGTATTTTGCTCCTGCAAAAAAATTATCTCAACATGGGAGAAAATCAGGTGGTGTATTAGTATTAATAAAGAAATGCTTAGAACGGTTTGTGAAAAAAATAGATATTGTTTGTGAAAATACTGTCGTTCTAAAAGTTGATAAAAGTGTTTTCAGCTTAGAAAAAGATGTTGTCCTTGTGTCGACCTATGTAGTACCAGAAGGGGGACCATTGTACGAACGAACAGATTTGAAAGATGGCATATTAATGTTGGAAGAAAGTTTACTGGAACA
This sequence comes from Conus canariensis, assembly GCA_033310375.1. NCBI lineage: Eukaryota > Metazoa > Mollusca > Gastropoda > Neogastropoda > Conidae > Conus > Conus canariensis. The sequence continues at coordinate 60,609,422 of CM065737.1, forward strand.
TATGCAGGATGAAGATGTATACATGTTAGTGTGGGGAGACTTAAATGCACGGACAGGCTGTGAGCAATCGGATGTGGAAGAAATGGGTTGTGTTTCTGAATTCGGACATAACAGCAACGAAGCTGACGTGAACTTGCGTCGTTCTAAGGATACTACTATAAATAATTTCGGGAAATCCCTGTTGGACCTTTGTTGTTTATTTGATCTCATGATTTTGAATGGTTTTTGTGAAAGTGATTCTGAAGGAGATTTTACTTTTGTCACCACAAGGATGCAGTGTAATTGATTAGTTTCTTGTTTCAGATTGTTTGTTAGAAAAATGCAACATGTGTGTTGGTGACAAGCTATTCTCCTGGCATTTGCCAGTAGAAATGAAATGGAAAAACGCTTTGGGCAAAAAGGAATGTATTTCATCTCAGAAAGGTGAAGAACGGATAGTATGGTCTGACGAGTACGTGGAATGTTATAAAAACGAACTTAACAGTGATCATTTCAAAGATGGTTTACAAAACGCTGTTGACTTGTTATCTGTTGATATTAATGCTTGTGTTGATACTTTTTCACGTGCGTTGTGTGGAGCCGCTGCGTGTATGGTTCGAATAGTTGGAAAGAGAAGGAAAGAATGCAATGAATGGTTTGATGATGAGTGTGAAAAAAAGAAAAGAGTAGTCAAAGGTCTTTTAAAAAGTTTTCAAAGGTGTAAAAGTGAAGAAAATAAAAAACATCACGGGGAAAGGTATGTAAACGAAAGAAGAGAATACGGGCAGTTGAAAAGAAAAAAGAAACATGCATTTGAAGAGTCAAAATTGCAAGTGCTGAAAAATTCAATCAAAGATTCAAGTTTATTTTGGGCAATAATCAGATCAATTAATAGAAAGTCGTTTGTTTATAATAATATAAGTTCGCAACAATGGTATGATCACTTTTCTGCAGTCTTTGGGGCTACAGACGACAGAAGCGACGAGAATGATATAGTGATTGAGGATGCTGGAGATATTGATGAACCTTTATTTAATGACCGGTTTAAGCAGACAGGAGGTAATTGACAGTATAAAAACATTAAAAACAGGAAAAAGTGCAGGCCCAGATATGATTTTAGGTGAAATGCTGAAACATGCCAACTCAAAGATAATTGATTTCCTTGTCATGTTATTTAACAGACTGTTTAACGATGGCGACTTCCCTGCATCTTGGGCCAAGTCTATAGTTATTCCCATTCATAAAAAGGGAGATCCCAACAACCCAGACAATTACCGTGGTGCTGCGCTTACGAGTGTCGTTAGCAAAATCTATACACATATTTTAAATAAAAGACTGACAACATGGGCAGAACGAGAAGAAAAAATCATTGAAGAACAGGCTGGGTTTCGATCAGGTTATAGCACTACAGATCACATTTTTACCCTTTTCGCACTAATTCAAACGCATTTATTGAAAAACAAAAAATTGTACGTCGCATTTGTGGACTTTAGAAAGGCTTTCGACTCCGTGAATCGAAACATGCTGTGGATGAATTTACGTAAAAGTGGAGTGGATGGCAAGCTGTATATGGCTCTTCGTGGTGTCTATGATTCTGTGTTAGCATGCGTGCGTGATAGGTGTGTTTATTCAGATGTCTTTAACTGTCCACAAGGAGTGAAGCAAGGTTGTTTATTAAGCCCACTTATGTTTTCATTTTTTATTAACGAATTGGCAGTGGAGATAAGTAAAAATGGAAAACATGGTATTCAAATGATCCCAGGAGCGGCTGAATTTTTCCTTATGCTATTTGCAGATGATGTAATATTGTTGTCCAGCACTGCTGTAGGTCTTCAGAATCAGTTAAATAGATTAAAGCAAGAGGCAGATCGTCTATTTTTAAAGGTCAACCTTGATAAAACTAACATAATGGTGTTCAGAAAGGGTGGTCATCTC
>CM065737.1:60618048-60650548 GCA_033310375.1 Conus canariensis
AAAAACCTTTTAAAAAATTTTTGAATTCCCTCGTCATTAGAAGGAGAAAGCCGTTAACAATCAATTGTTGTGAAGGGCATCTTTTCTTTTTAACTTGTAAAACAATTTAAAACAAAACGGACCCCTCCTTTCAGTTAGCATTTGTCTAAACCACTGACAAACGGTGAGAGCTATTTTCCGTGAATCAGTCCACACATGTTACTTGCTGTCCCAGTTACTCGCAATCGCAACAGCAACAACCTGAATCATTTTCAGCTCTCTCCAAATAGAAACCAGAAGGGAGATCTAGGTGGGACGTATAGGCGTCGCGAGGGGAAGGGGGTGGGGAAGCGCGTGAGGGAATAGGGGGTGAGGGAGTGAGGGCTGTGTTGTGAAGTGAGGTGAGGAAGAACGGAATGCCAGAACTGAAGCAGCGAGAAGCTCAGCTCACTGGGATCACATGTATTACCACACGGCTCCAACACAATGCACGGGCTCAGGAATGGGTCAAGCCCGCACAAAACCTTCACACTGCACCATGTCACTGACAAACGTTCCCTTCTAACATACACCCAGTCTGTAATCTACAGTACAGCGCATTTCAACAGCCAATAAACATACTACCAGTCGTTTATCTACAGTACAGCGCAATTTGAGCAGTCAATACGTACACCCCATTCTGTTAATTACAGTACAGCGCAATTCAACAGCCAATAACGTACACCCAGTCTGTAATTTACAGTCAGGACATTTCAACAGCCAATAACGTACACCAGTCTGTAATCTACTGTACAGCGCATTTCAACAGCCAATAACGTACACCCAGTCTGTAATTACAGTACAGCGCATTTCAACAGCCAATAACATACATCCAGTCTGTAATCTACAGTACAGGGACATTTCAACAGCCATATAACATACACCCAGTCTGTAATCTACAGTACAGCGCATTTCAACAGCCAATAACATACACCCAGTCTTTTATCTACAGTACAGCGCATTTCAGCAGTCAATAACGTACACCTCAGTCTGTAATCTACAGTACAGGACATTTTCAACAGCCAATAACATACACCCAGTCTGTAATCTACAGTACAGCGCATTTCAACAGCCAATAACGTACACCCCAGTCTGTAATCTACAGTACAGCGCATTTCAACAGCCAATAACATACACCCAGTCTTTTATCTACAGTAAAGCGCATTTCAGCAGTCAATAACGTACACCCCAGTTTGTAATTTACAGTACAGGACATTTAAACAGTCAATAACGTACATCCCAGTCTGTAATCTACAGTACAGGACATTTTAAACAGTCAATAACGTACATCCCAGTCTGTAATCTACAGTACAGGACATTTCAATAGCCAATAGCGTACATCTTTGTATGTAATCTACAGTACAGGACATTTAAACAGCCAATAACGTACACCCAGTCTTTTATCTACAGTACAGCGCATTTCAACAGTCAATAACCTACACCCCAGTCTTTTATCTACAGTACAGCGCATTTCAGCGGCCACTAACGTACACCCCAGTCTGTAATCTACAGTGCAGCACATCTACTCCGTAGAGCCATGTACTGACTTCTGTTGATCAATACCGCTGACCTGCGTCTGAACTAAAACTGACGGAGAGAAGTCATCACGACAGGACTGTCTCGTCCTACCGCACCTTCGGCTGCATCTTTTTCTGGTCTGCCCTTTGGCCCACTCTGTGGGAAGGCCTTGTTTTTGGGAGGAAAGACTCGCTGACCGCAGGGAAAGTCCTGTTGACAACGGGAAAGACAGTGACCTGAGACTATCTTCACAGAGTACGTAAGACCTCATGGCGAAAACTTGGCCGTGTCTGGAGTTGTTCTGTTATCACCTGTCAGCGGAACAGCAACGAGCGAGGCCACGGGATGCGCACGGCAGTTGCTTGACGGTGGCGTTTCTTTTTGCTGGTGGGCTCTGCAGACATGAAATATGGGCTGGTACCCATGGAAACGCCCCCGTTGAGGTTCTGTCGTGTCACATTCAGTGGCCATTACACAATGGCATCTGCTAGGGAGCAATTTTGTCCCTTTACGAGTTATGCCCTGTGCGTGCCTGCACCCTATGTGAACGCAGCGCGGGCTTCCAAGGGTGGTGCAGGATTGCTTCCAGCTCGTTTGTTCGGCGGTTGAGGACATTACTTCTCTGGGTTCTACCCGCAACTTCGGGTGTATCTTCTTTTCTTCTTTCATAAAAGGACTGTCTCGGTGAAAGAGGAACATCAATAACAACCCCCCAACACACACACACACACACACACACACACACACACACGTCCCAAACAACCAAATCACCGAAACACATGCACTTTGGAAAAAAAAAAAGAAAACCAAACAAAAATATTGTGACGTAATTCTAAAGTGCTGTCACTCATCCACTAAATCAAAATCAAATGGATTTAACCTTTCTCATGACACTACAAAAGCACGAGGAGAGAGAGAGAGAGAGAGAGAGAGAGAGAGAGGGGGGGGGGGGGCAGACGATACTTTATATAGGAGGATAACAGATAGGCACTGATGTGCACTCTTACATCCGGTCCTTGTGTGTGTGTGTGTGTTGTGTGTGTGTGTGTGTTGTGTGTGTGTGTGTGTGTGTGTGTGTGTGTGTGTGTGTTGTGTGTGTGTGTGTGTGTGTGTGTGTGTGTGTGTGTGTTGTGTGTGTGTGTGTGTGTGTGTGTGTGTTGTGTGTGCGTGCGTGCGTGCGTGGTGTGTGTGTGTGTGTGTGTGTGTGTGTGTTGTGTGTGTGTGTGTGTGTGTGTGTGAGAGAGAGAGAGAGAGAGAGAGAGAGAGGAGACAGAGACAGAGACAGAGAGACAGAGAGAGAGAAGCAAGTATGTAAAGCAACTCACGAGTCAAGATTAAATGAGAAACATGATAAACAAAACGAATAGACGTGAAAACATTAAAATACCATCTTGCCAGGAAATAAACCCAAATAAAACCAAAATGAAGGGAAAAATTAAACAAATAAACAAACACATCCTGCCCCTCAAAAGACAGAAGAATAAAAGGAGAGCAAAGCGAACGGCATTAGTTCCACGCTGCCGCGGAGTCCATCAACTTCTCTTCCCAGCCCTTCAAAAGACAGAAGAATAAAAGGAGAGCAAAGCGAACGGCATTAGTTCCACGCTGCCGCGGAGTCCATCAACTTCTCTTCCCAGCCCTTCAAAAGACAGAAGAATAAAAGGAGAGCAAAGCGAACGGCATTAGTTCCACGCTGCCGTGGAGTCCATCAACTTCTCTTCCCAGCCCTTCAAAAGACAGAAGAATAAAAGGAGAGCAAAGCGAACGGCATTAGTTCCACGCTGCCGCGGAGTCCATCAACTTCTCTTCCCAGCCTTCTGAATAAAAGGAGAGCAAAGCGAACGGCATTAGTTCCACGCTGCCGCGGAGTCCATCAACTTCTCTTCCCAGCCCTTCAAAGACAGAAGAATGAAAGGAGAGCAAAGCGAACGGCATTAGTTCCACGCTGCCGCGGAGTCCATCAACTTCTCTTCCCAGCCCTTCAAAAGACAGAAGAATGAAAGGAGAGCAAAGCGAACGGCATTAGTTCCACGCTGCCGCGGAGTCCATCAACTTCTCTTCCCAGCCCTTCAAACGACAGAAGAATGAAAGGAGAGCAAAGCGAACGGCATTAGTTCCACGCTGCCGTGGAGTCCATCAACTTCTTTCCTTCCAAATGGGGCGCTAGTTCAGTGCCGCGGTTCAACTTTAGCCTTCAAGACAGAAGAATGAAAGGAGAGCAAAGCGAACGGCATTAGTTCCACGCTGCCGCGGAGTCCATCAACTTCTCTTCATGCTAGTGGGGGCACCGTCACTTAAGCTTGGACGAACAAGGAAGAGAGAGAGAGAGGGAGGGAGGGGGGGGGGAGGGAGAGAGAGAGAGAGAGAGAGAAGAGACGAGAGAGAGAGAGAGAGAGACAGACAGACAGACAGAGACAGAGAGAGAAGGAGAGAGAAAGTTTTCCATGGGGTGTAAAAACAAAACAAAACAAAACAAACACCCCCCCCCCCAAAAAAAAAAAAAAAAAAAACAACAACAAAAAAAACAAAAACAACAAAACACTTAACTCATTGTCTTTTATACCACATTCCTGTTAATCTCCCACAAGGAAGAGAGGAGATAAATTCATAAGAGAGAGAGAGACAGAGAGAGACAGAGACAGAGAGAGAGAGAGAGAGAGAGAGAGAGAAAGAGAGAGACAGAGACAGAGAGAGGTTCATGTGCTGCGCCATAAACAACACAACCCGCTGTACATTTCCAGTCAATGTTCTGTAATCGCAATCGTCAAGCGGCATGCGTTTGGAGAGAGAGAGAGAGAGAGAGAGAGAGAGAGAGAGAGAGAGAGAGAGAGAGAGAGAGAGAGAGAGAGAGATGAGGGAGAGAGAGAGTGAGAGAGAGAGAGAGAGAGAGAGAGAGAGAGAGAGAGAGAGAGAGAGAGAGAACGAACGAACGAATCTTTTCTAATGAGGGATAAAGAATAAGCACAATGCAGGCTTTTTTTTACATCTTGCCCTCGATGAAGTAGAAAAAATAGTGATAATAATTATGTGACTTCAAAACTAAATGAACTATCTAAATAGTGAAAAGAATACTAGACTGAAATACAAAAGGCAATCCCAAAATAAGACAATCAACCTTTCACACACACACACACACACACACACACACACACACACACACACACACACACACACACACACGCACAGAGAGAGAGTGAGAGAGAGAGAGAGAGAGAGAGAGAGAGAGAGAGAGAGAGAGAGAGAGAGAGAGAGAGACCCATCAACAGGTTCGTTCTTGCTCACTGTTGAAATGACAAGTCATTGTCGAGAATAAGAGGTGACTTAAGACCACGCATTCATTTACAGTAGAACCCGCCTCCCCCTCCCCGATTCTGACATTTTTTTTTACGGTGCTTGTATGATACGCTCAAGTGTGTGTGCGTGCACGCACACGCACACAGCACCTAGAATGATGACTGAAGCTCTTACCTCCATCTGGGGTGGGTGCCTCTGCTTGATGACCGTGTCCTCACCCGTGGACAGCAGCAGGGAGAACGTAGACCAGGCTCTCTGTCAGCCCTGAAGACCCCTAGTCGCCCCACCTACAGACTGGTCAGCAGAGTCAACATCTCTTGCTGCTGGCTACACAGCTCCCTTGATCAAACCCCAGGTTGGTTCCACACCACTGGAGAGTGGGAAAAGTCCGTCTCTGGCACTGCGCTACGTTGGGGGTGGTCGGGGAGTTCTGGTGGAGGTTTTCTCTGATGTCTGGTACAGCAGCAGTGCTCTGGGGGACTAAACCACCTGAGGGATTGCAATGAACACGGCACCACTGGGCCAAGGGCCTCCGCCGTGAAGTGACCGAGCGGGGCCAGCAAGTTGTCGAGTGAGTTGCAGGCCACGATTGGTGTTCAGGGTATGCTGCCTGTCTGGAGCAACTGGGCGGTGGTCAAGCCTGGAGAGGGATGAGCGCCGTTGCGGGACAAAATGTCACCCTGGTACAGAAGATCATCCCTGTGACACTCTGTTGGCCTTCAGTATAGAATATCTTCCCATGTGACATTCTGTTGGCCTTCAGTATAGAATCTCTTCCCATGTGACATTCTGTTGGTCTTCAGTATAGAATCTCTTCCCATGTGACATTCTGTGGCCTTCAGTATAGAATCTCTTCCCATGTGACATTCTGTGGGCCTTCAGTATAGAGTATCCTCACTGTAACATTCTGTGGGCCTTCAGTATAGAATATCACCCCTGTAACATTCTGTGGGCCTTCAGTATAGAATATCCTCCCTGTGACATTCTGTGGGCCTTCAGTATAGAATATGCTCCCTGTGACATTTTGTGAATGTCACCCCGTTCAGACTGTTACCCTGCGTAACATTCTGTACCGGGAGTTGCCACATTCCTGTTTAATACGGAACTAACTGTCACCATTTCTGAACAAATGACTGTGGATCAGGTTGGACTGTCACTTGTATGAAGTGATCTGGGTGTACGTGTTGGAGAGCAGAAAATGAGCAGGCCTAAGTGATGATCACTAGCGGATCTGGATTCAGTATCTCAGAAAAAGAGTTCAAGTGAAACAAATGCGCAAAGTACCGCAAGGTCAGCCACAGATCACATCGATGTGTCTCTGTGACCCAAAGTACCGCAGGGTCAACCAAGGATCACATCGATGTGTCTTTCTGACCCAAAGTACTGCAAGGTCAGCCAAGGATTACATCGATGTTTCTCTGACCCAAAGTACCGCAGGGTCAGCCAAGGATCACATCGATGCGTCTCTCTGACCCAAAGTACCGCAAGGTCAGCCCAGGATCACATGGATGTGTCTCTCTGACCCAAAGTACCGCAAGGTCAGCCAAGGATCACATCGATGTGTCTCTGTGACCCAAAGTACCGCAAAGTCAGCCAAGGATCACATGAATGTGTCTCTCTGACCCAAAGTACCGCAAGGTCAGCCAAGGATCACATCGGATGTGTCTCTCTGACCCAAAGTACCGCAAGGTCAGCCAAGGATCACATCGATGTGTCTCTGTGACCCAAAGTACCGCAAGGTCAGCCAAGGATCACATCGATGTGTCTCTCTGATCCAAGGTCCCAGAGAATAGCAGGGACACGGAGGGCCAACCAACAGAGGTCTGATGCAATGCCCTACAGTAACATCAACATCATCATCATCAGCATCATCATACGCAGCGTCGTCGTCGTCAGTCGACGAAGCTGTTATTCTTTCGTCCCTAGCAGGCACTGGTAGACAGGTCAATGTTCAGAATCGCTTTCTTTCACCGCCCTCAGAACGCAGCATTACAACAGTGGAAAGCAACCCCGTCATTAACACTGAGATGTAGATGGTGGTGTTCACCGCTGTCTCCCTAATTCACCTTGTACACCTCTAGCTCAAACCATGAGATGTAGATTGTGGTGTTCACGGCTGTCTCCCTAATTCACCTTGTATACCTCTAGCACAAACAATGAGATGTAGATGGTGGTGTTCACCGCTGTCTCCCTAATTCACCTTGTACACCACTATCACAAAAAAGTGACCTGTCCGACCCTACCCAGACACACAAACATTTGTTCCCCATTGGGTCTAAACATGTGACCTGCCAGTACAAACGTCACCAAAGTACCCAAAGTGACACTCTAGGGTGGTACAACGTCGGTGGCCCACAAAACGTCGTCCGGGTTGACAGTCTATACTAGGGTGACATTTATCGCCGCAACATCGGTACAGTATGACACGCGGGTTGACAGTCTGTACTGGGGTGACATTTAGCGCCGCAACATTAGTACAGCGTGACACCCGGGTTGACAGTCTGTACTGGGGTGACATTTAGCGCCACAACATTGGTACAGCGTGACACCCGGGTTGACAGTCTGTACTGGGGTGACATTTAGCGCCGCAACATCGGTACAGCGTGACACCCGGGTTGACAGTCTGTATGGGGTGACATTTAGCGCCGCAACATCGGTACAGCGTGACACCCGGGTTGACAGTCTGTACTGGGGTGACATTTAGCGCCGCAACATCGGTACAGCGTGACACCCGGGTTGACAGTCTGTACTGGGGTGACATTTAGCGCCGCAACATTGGTACAGCGTGACACCCAGGTTGACAATCTGTACTGGGGTGACATCTAGCGCCGAAACGTTAGTACAGCATGACACCGAGTGAAAGCTGTATTGGGGTGACAGTTTGAACCACAACAAGCTCCGTCAAACAAAACAGTCCCAAGTACACGGCGTGATGATTGAAAAAAACAGCAGAGTGGTCAGAGACATAACTAACTCACCCCACACATCACAGGTGGAAACCACCGATGCAGCATTCATCGCTGGTCTGGAACCAACGACTAGGGCAGCACGCGACATGCAGACAACGGATTATATCAGTAGTAGCGTGGCAAGTACTGTTTTACACAGCAACGTGAATTCAGGTGGTTTTTTTTTTTTTTTTTTTTTAATGAACACATTTCACAGCAAAAGCAAACTCACTGTGTTATGCACAGTGCACACTTTGAGACAAACATCTACATGTAAAGTTCTGTACACAAACTGTCATCTTGTAAGGTGACGATGACAACTTGAGGGCGCAAAGACGTCGATGCTGTCAAATAATGTCACAAAGAACCTGCGTAAAACAGCTTTAGTATAAACAGAAAACAAAAACTGCACAAACCCATGCCATCACAGAATAATCTTTCTATAACGTAACGATCCAAACTGAGACCCCTAAACGTATCCTAGGAAATAAAAAAAAAAAGTCAGTGAAAACTGAGACCATTCACTGTAAAACAAGTGCTCTCTCACTACGTTGCCATGTTCTTTCTTTTCTTTCTTTTTTTTTATCTACGTCTCCAAATCCACCACCCGTCCTTTCCAACAGTGCCAAAGGTACAGTCTGTCAGAGACACACTCTTCCTGTCTGGGGATCCACTCCGCCCTGACAGGCCTTCAGTCACCCACCATTAGACACGATCATAAGGATGTCTATGACGTTACCGACATCTAGTCTGAAACAAGGATATTGTCTGCTGTGATTTCTGAATCTTATTGAAAAAAATCACCCAACCCAAACCCCTGAATCAAGTTTTGAGGCTTTTGTCTCGACAGAGTATTCCAAGACGAAAGTGCTTAAAAGACATCCTTCCACAAGACTTGCAGAATCTGTACATCTTTCCACAAGACTTGCAGAATCTGTACATCTTTCCACAAGACTTGCAGAATCTGTACATCTTTCCACAAGACTTGCAGAATCTGTATTTCTTTCCTCAAGACCCGTAGAATCTGTACATATTTCCGAAAGACCTGTAGAATCTGTAATCTTTCCACAAGACTTGCAGAATCTGTACATCTTTCCACAAGTCTTGCAGAATCTGTACATCTTTCCACAAGACCTGTAGAATCTGCACATCTTTCCACAAGACCTGTAGAATCTGATCTGTAATCTTTCCACAAGACCTGTAGAATCTGTACATCTTTCCACAAGTCTTGCAGAATCTGTACATCTTTCCACAAGACCTGTAGAATCGGTACATCTTTCCACAAGACTTGCAGAATCTGTACATCTTTCCACAAGATTTGCAGAATCTGTGCATCTTTCCACAAGACCTGTAGAATCTGTACATCTTTCCACAAGTCTTGCAGAATCTGTACATCCTTCCACAAGACCTGTAGAATCTGTACATCTTTCCACAAGCCTTGCAGAATCTGTACATCTTTCCACAAGACCTGTAGAATCTGCACATCTTTCCACAAGCCTTGCAGAATCTGTACATCTTTCCACAAGACCTGTAGAATCTGTACATCTTTCCACAAGACTTGCAGAATCTGTACATCTTTCCACAAGATTTGCAGAATCTGTACATCTTTCCACAAGACCTGTAGGATCTGTATATATTATCCACAAGCCTTGCAGAATCTGTACATCTTTCCACAAGACCAGTAGAATCTGTACATCTTTCCACAAGTCTTGCAGAATCTGTACATCTTTCCACAAGACCTGTAGAATCTGTACATCTTTCCACAAGTCTTGCAGAATCTGTACATCTTTCCACAAGACCTGTAGAATCTGTACATCTTTCCACAAGCCTTGCAGAATCTGTACATTTTTCCACAAGACCTGTAGAATCTGTACATCTTTCCACAAGCCTTGCAGAATCTGTACATTTTTCCACAAGACCTGTAGAATCTGTACAGCTTTCCACAAGACCTACACAATCTGTCTTGTTCTACAGCTGAATCCTAAACAAGACCCTGAGGACCCATCCAAACTGACAGTGACAAAGTCAATCCGTTCGTTTGGAACTCCGAGTAGTACAGGAGGATCACAGGGGTGTCTAATTCAATGTGTGGCGGAGGCCAGAAACCACCAGCAAACAGTTCTCAGACAGTTGGTGAAGATGGTTCTTCTTAGTGGTTCCACCCGGATTGTCTACCATTATTTGCAGCGTGCAGATAACCCAGATACTGATCCATTATGCTGTGACCCACACTTTTTTCTGAAGAAAGATGAGCTCAAGAGAGAGCACATTTGACAGACACTAATCAACCTTGTCAGCATTGTAGACAGTACACATTAGACAGATAACAATCACCCTTGTCAGCATGCACACAGTACACATTAGACAGACACCAATCAACCTTGTCAGTATTGTACACAGTACACATTAGACAGACACCAATCACCCTTGTCAGCATGCACACAGTACACATTAGACAGACACCAATCAACCTTGTAAGTATTGTAGACAGTACACATTAGACAGACACCAATCAACCTTGTCAGCATTGTAGTCAGTACACATTAGACAGATAACAATCACCCTTGTCAGCAAGCACACAGTACACATTAGACAGACACCAATCAACCCTGTCAGTATTGTACACAGTACACATTAGACAGACACCAATCAACCTTGTCAGCATTATAGACAGTACACATTAGACAGACATTAATCAACCTTGTCAGCATTGTAGACAGTACACATTAGACAGACACCAATCAACCTTGTCAGCATTGTAGACAGTACACATTAGACAGACAACAATCAACCTTGTCAGTATTGTACACAGTACACATTAGACAGACACCAATCAACCTTGTCAGCATTGTACACAGTACACATTAGACAGACATTAATCAACCTTGTCAGTATTGTACACAGTACACATTAGACAGACACCAATCAACCTTGTCAGCATTGTACGACAGTACACATTAGACAGACATTAATCAACCTTGTCAGTATTGTACACAGTACACATTAGACAGACACCAATCAACCTTGTCAGTATTGTAGACAGTACACACTAGACAGACACCAATCAATCTTGTCGGCGAGATGAAAAAGAGTCAGCAGTCAGAGTGACCGGTACGGACACTGGATGCACAAAGACAACAATAGCGGACTCATCAAGCACGTGCATCAACACGGCCAGTTGGTTTCAGTGCCACCTCATCAGCAGCGGAACGAGTAGCACCACAGATCAGATAGCTTACCATGCTAGCTCCCGTCATACTACACACACTGATTTTAACATGTTAGCTGCTGTCATACTACACACACTGATTTTAACATGTTAGCCGCTGTCATACTACACACACTGATTTTAACATGTTAGCTCCCGTCATACTACACACACTGATTTTATTATGTTAGCTCCTGTCATACCACACACATTGATGTACATACACTGATATTGCTCTAACCTTGCAGATAAGCCAACACACAGTTGATATTGCTGTAACCTTGCAAACGAGCCAACACACAGTTGATATTGCTGTAGCCTTGCAAACGAACCAACACACAGTTGATATTGCTGTAGCCTTGCAAACGAGCTAACACACAGTTGATATTGCTGTAGCCTTGCAAACGAGCCAACACACAGTTGATATTGCTGTAACCTTGCAAACGAGCCAACACACAGTTGATATTGCTGTAGCCTTGCAAACGAACCAACACACAGTTGATATTGCTGTAACCTTGCAAACGAGCTAACACACAGTTGATATTGCTGTAACCTTGCAAACGAGCCAACACACAGTTGATATTGCTGTAGCCTTGCAAACGACCAACACACAGTTGATATTGCTGTAAGCCTTGCAAACGAACTAACACACAGTTGATATTGCTGTAACCTTGCAAACGAGCAACACACAGTTGATATTGCTGTAGCCTTGACAAAGCAGCCTTAACACTAAACACAGTTGATATTGCTGTAACCTTGCAAACGACCAACACACAGTTGATATTGCTGTAGCCTTGCAAACGAGCCAACACACAGTTGATATTGCTGTAGCCTTGCAAACGAGCTAACACACAGTTGATATTGCTGTAACCTTGCAAACGAGCTAACACACATTTGATATTGCTGTAGCCTTGCAAACGAGCCAGGAAGAGTGTAAAAAACAGGTCTGAGCTGGAACTGAAACACACTGCGAGGAAAACAATCCACTGATGAGTGCCTAGACTGATGCAGCTGACCTCAGCTGACCTTCCATCTGTATGTGTTCGGTACTTGTGCCACTTCCATCTATCTTAGATCTTTTCCTTGTAAATTGTTGTTCAGATGTATGTTGTACCATCCTGACTTGGGAGGACTCTTCCTCCTAGCCCTTTATTTTTTTCTAGCTAATTATATTCTGTGTATTGACTGAACAATGTTAGCATGTTAAGAGGTCTGACCACAATGCTAACAAAGAAAAGCTGTTGGAATTCTTCTGCTTTGTTGATTGACAGGCACTAACCCTTTTGGGTCTATGTCTGCCTGTTCTTTCCAAGGTCCCACAAGCTGGGAACAGCCCACTACTCCGTGTCAACGGCAGACTTCAGCGGTCCACACCACACAATCTCACACAGGCAGGCAGGATTCCAAGTCCCCCAGACATCATGTCATGTGGACTGTTCCGGTGGAGGTTAGGGGGTGTTTGAGTGACTGTCATCGGACCGATGTTGCTGCTGACTGGTCTGCGTGCCCCCATCTACTCGGACGGCAGGTTTCTGGCGGGCTCGGGGAGGCTTTCCCTCAGCACGCCTCTCCGGACCTGCGGCAGGTGTGGCGGGAGCTCTGTGTCCTGTCGGCGAGCTCTGTGTCCGGGTGTGCTCGCTGGATGAGGCTGTGCTCTGGAAATCTAGGCCAGGGATAGGTGCAGCAGGCGCTTCCTTTGTCAGCTGACTGGACGTCTGAGGCGACACTGGGGACCTCGGCTCCTGATGTCTGTCCGCAGTCCTCTGCGGTAATTTGTACTTTGAAGCGCTGTCTGCGGAGATCCCAGAGGGGTGGCTGTGAAGTGGATCACGACTGGCGTCGGTCAGGTCTGGAGGCGAGACACCTCGCTGATCGGTCAGGTCAAGATGCAAGCCTGTCCCGGGCTCCTGCTCAGCGGTGTGCCTGTTGGTCGGGGGTGCGGTTGGGCGAGGCCAGCCTGCAGGAGAAGCTTGGGGTGCCTTGTCCAACAGATTGCTGTCAGGTGGGCTACCAGGGGGCCATGAGCTCTCCGGCCCACCTGAGTCTGACTGTTCTAGTTGCCGGAGAAACCGTGGACGGGTCTTTGCTGATTGGGAACTGTCCACAGGCGTCGTGCCTTCAGCCACCTATAAACACGAAAGTTCACGTGGAAGACCACGTGACCGTGGTCAGACGTCACAGAAGTGGCAACAAAGACGAATAATCCTAAGATGACAGCGTGACTGATGTCACTTTACACACGATGAGGATGACAGCAAACTACACATACACAGCAACCGATGCATTGGATATCACCTACTCTCCTGCCTACGCTAGAGGCACAGAATACCATCCACCTTTCTGCCCATGTCAGAGACACAGGATACCACCTACAGTTCTGCCTATGTCAGAGACACAGGATACCACCTACAGTTCTGCCTATGTCAGAGACACTGCACACCACCTACAGTTCTGCCTATGTCAGAGACACTGCACACCACCTACAGTTCTGCCTACGTCAGAGACACAGGATACCACCTACAGCTCCAGTTCTGCCTGCTGACGATAGCTGCTTGGCTGTGGAACCTGACAGGGGAGGGAGGGGGGAGGGGGGGGGGTCTCCTCTTGAGAAGAGGGTGTCAAAAGATTATACTTTTCTCAATATTTGTATTTCTGATCTGCCGTTATTTCTAGCAGCACTGTGTAATATATTGCAGTTGACACTACGATTCCGAAGTAAAAGGCTTTTCATATATTATTAAAAGAAACTTTAAAGCAGTTTACCTAATTGTCCGAATTAAACCATACGGCTTTTTTTCTTTTCTTCTTCTTTTTTTTTTTTTGCGTACGCAGGCTGACACTCCTGCGAACACTCCCTGTACAGACAGGCAAGGATTAATCCCTTCTACCCAACAAAGGGAGTGGAGTTTTGTGTGTATGACCGTTTTATTTTTATCCCGCCATTAAGACAGCCATACTCCATCTTCGGGGAAGGTGCATGCTATGTGTACCGTGTCATCCATACCAACGGCCAAACTGGCCTTCTCTTCCGAAAGTTGGTGATGGGATTTTACGTGTGTGCAAGATGTTATGCGTGCGTTCACACACGGAACCTCGGTTTATAGTCTCATTCGAAGGACTGTATGGGAAACGGGGTCAGAATTAATGAAAAATCCCCCTGTACCAAAACGGCCCGGCGGAGATTCGAACCCGCAACCCCAAGATTACGAGTCCGGCGCTCTAACACTGAGCTATTCCGGCCCCCACCATACGGCTTTAAATCCCATCAAAATCAAACATATGATCTTAAATACCTGGCAAGAGCGTCCAAACCTTTCCACCACATCTACAACCTTCTCTACCAACGGCAGAAATGTTGAGGAAATTGTCTACTGTAATGTTTCAGGAATAGTTAAAGATTACACTTTATCAAGGTTAGAAGAACATAGGCTTTATGTAAAACACTTGGAACAAAGATATACCTGTTAAACAAAATGAAACACTTCTTAGACTACCAGACCCGTAAAATATTTTTTAATGCTCATATTAAACAGCGAGTAAATTGTGCCTTGACAAGTTGGGATTGGGCAAGCAGTCATTCTCTCAAACCACTGAGTAGTCTTTACAGACGTTTTCTGAGATCGGTTTGGCTAAAATCTTCAAACTGTTATACCAAGACTGTGATATCTTTCGACATTCCATCATCAGATTTGAAACTGAAATACAACAAAGCAGTGTGTATTTTCAAACTCTCTTGGGCTGTGTCCCCCTCCCTCTGCATATCCCTTACTTTTCATGTTTAAAATAATTCTGGGTTGTTCTCCCCCCCCCCCCCTCCCTTCATTTATAGCGCAATTTGAATTTAATGAGAATCATCATATTAGTTAAATCTTCATACCTTTCCTACGGTAGACATTTCCAAATTCAGTCTTTCTTACTCTAGTGGTTTCTTGTCGACATGCATTTCATCTTCCTTTAATGTTCTCGCAACTTTACTTACTTTAAAAGCACGTCATTAACAAGAACTGAATTTATTTAGTTCATACATCTCTCTCTCTCTCTCTCTCTCTCTCTCTCTCTCTCTCCCAGTCTCTTTTCACCGCCTTTTTGCATCTCCCCTACTCTTCAGTTATGACTCCAAAGCTGCCGTCACGCTATAGGACTGCAGCTGTTTTTCTTTTTTCTTTTTTTTTTTTTTGGAAGGGGGGGGGGGGGGGGGGGGGGGGGCGTACATGCTAATATTACATACAATTTGATTTTTTTTCCTGGATCTCTGCATTTTTTTTAGAATTTTGTTCTTCTTTCAATGCGCTTACTGTATATCTCTTGTGTGTAAATGATTCTATATGTGGACATTGATTTTTCTTCTGTCAACTAAGTTTATGCGTTCTGCAATATTTACATAGCTTAAAAAA
Organism: Conus canariensis; assembly: GCA_033310375.1. Taxonomy (NCBI): domain Eukaryota; kingdom Metazoa; phylum Mollusca; class Gastropoda; order Neogastropoda; family Conidae; genus Conus; species Conus canariensis. Next base: position 60,633,429 of record CM065737.1, read on the forward strand.
ATTCTTTGTAATTCCCTTTATTGAGGGCCGGCTGAAAAAAAAGTACTTGCGTACCTCCTCCATTATTGCTTCTTAAAACGATTTGTTCGTTCGTCCCTTCAATTGCTCTCTCTCTCTCTGTCTACCTCTCCTCCCCCGCACCTTTATTTCAGTCACTCAAAGCACGGCATTCGCTACCTTGCTAGGAGCACTCCCAGATCTCTGGTCGGCATTCTCCATGGCCGTGGAACCCTCCGGGGCCAAAGCCGTCGGCTCCAGCCAGGAGGGTCCGGCAACAGGGCCCGGCCTGCGGTCTCCTTGACAGACATCGTCCTGTGCCTTGGCGGTGCTGATGTCAGGGTCACGTGATCTCCCATCCTCACCAAGCTCACCTTGTGCCGAATGTCGAGCGCCTCCCGCCAGCGTGTTGTCCTGGCCTCCTCCCACTGCTCTTCGACGCTCATTAGCACGTTCACCCACACCCCGATCCCCGCCATGCTGGTCCACCTGTCTGCCCCCACCAGCCTCGTCCGCCTTCCTGTCCTGGCCGTCACGATCAGCCTTCCTGTCCTGGCCGTCACGATCAGCCATCCTGTCCTGGCCGTCACGATCCGCCTTCCTGTCCTGGCCGTCACGATCAGCCTTCCTGTTCTGGCCGTCACGATCAGCCTTCCTGTTCTGGCCGTCACGATCAGCCTTCCTGTTCTGGCCGTCACGATCCGCCTTCCTGTCCTGCCCACGTTCATCTGCCTTCCTGTCCTGGCCGCCACGAACCACCTTCCTGTCCTGGCCGTCACGATCAAACTTCCTGTCCTGGCCGTCACGATCAACCTTCCTGTCTTGGCCGTCACGATCAGCCTTCCTGTCCTGGCCGTCACGATCCGCCTTGCTGTCCTGGCCGTCACGATCAGCCTTGCTGTCCTGGCCGTCACGATCCGCCTTGCTGTCCTGGCCGTCACGATCAGCCTTCCTGTTCTGGCCCTCATGATCCGCTTTCCTGTCTGGCCGTCACGATCCGCCTTCCTGTTCTGGCCGTCACGATCCGCTTTCCTGTTCTGGCCGTCACGATCCGCCTTCCTGTTCTGGCCGTCACGATCCGCTTTCCTGTCCTGGCCGTCACGATCCGCTTTCCTGTCCTGGCCGTCACGATCCGCTTTCCTGTCCTGGCCGTCATGATCAACCTTCCTGTCCTGGCCGTCATGATCAACCTTCCTGTCCTGCCTACGTTCATCTGCTTTCCTGTCCTGGCTACGTTCGTCTGCCTTCCTGTCCTGGCTACGTTCATCTGCCTTCCTGTCCTGGCTACGTCCATCTGCCTTCCTGTCCTGGCTACGTCCATCTGCCTTCCTGTCCTGCCTTAGTTCATCTCTCTTCCTGTCCTGGCTACGTTCATCTGCCTTCCTGTCCTGGCTACGTTCATCTGCCTTCCTGTCCTGGCTACGTTCATCTGCCTTCCTGTCCTGCCTTAGTTCATCTCTCTTCCTGTCCTGGCTACGTTCATCTGCCTTCCTGTCCTGGCTACGTTCATCTGCCTTCCTGTCCTGCCTTAGTTCACTCTGCCTTCCTGTCCTGGCTACGTTCATCTGTCTTCCTGTTCTGCCTTAGTTCATCTGTCTTCCTGTCCTGCCTTAGTTCATCTGTCTTTCTGTCCTGCCCTAGTTCATCTGCCTTCCTGTCCTGCTCTAGTTCATCTGCCTTCCTGTCCTGTCCTAGTTCATCTGCCTTCCTGTCCTGCCTTAGTTCATCTGCCTTCCTGTCCTGCCTTAGTTCATCTGTCTTCCTGTCCTGCCTCAGTTCATCAGTCTTTCTGTCCTGCCTTAGTTCATCTGCCTTCCTGTCCTGCCCTAGTTCATCTGCCTTCCTGTCCTGCCTTCGTTCATCTGTCTTCCTGTCCTGGCTACGTTTATCTGCCTTCCTGTCCTGGACATGGTCATCTGCTATCCTGCTCTGTCCATATTCATGGTGTTCCTTGTCCCATCGATGTCCGGCCGATTTTTCCCTGTCCTGGTCGTAGCCTTGTTGCTTCCTGTCCTCGTCATCTTCGTCTTGCTTCCCATGCTGCACACGCTGACCTGGCTTCCTGTCTGGGACATCTCCATCAGGCTTCCTTTGCCCATGAGGGTCTGCCTCCCTGACCTGGCTCCCTTCAGCTGCCTTCGTTTCCTGGCTTTGCTCTCCTGGCCCCCTATGCTGAGCTTGTTGATCGGGAGTTGCACTCAGTTCACCATCTGCCGCTCTCTGTGCTGTGTCGGGCTGACCTGGCCCTTCTTCTGGGCCGGCCACAGCGGCGTGCGTCTCACCGGCCACGGCCATCCATTTCCGTGACGATGTGCCGTCCCGGGTCACCGTCTCATCTGGTCCCTTGGTTGTGGCGTGTTGTTCCGGTTGGGGGCTCTGCTGGTTCGAGCCTTCTTCCCCGTCAGCACAGTACATTGCTGGCTGAGCAGGCGATAGCACGGTGTTGGTGGAGGGCGAGGTTTTGTCCGACACTATCGTGGACAGGGTCTGGCTTGTGCCCAGCGACTGGAACTGTCCGGATTGAGACACCTGCTCGACGGACGCCAAGCGTGTGGTGCAGCGCACGGGCTGGCTGGGTGGGATCCTCTTGGCGATGGGGTCTTCCGCGAACACAGTGCTGTCCACGCTCCGTCTGCACAGGACCACCAGACACACATCCACATACTCTGCTGCCTTGGACAAGACCCCAAAACAAAAACACACATTCGAGAAGGACGACACAGGGGAAATGTAGAGCACAGAAAGCGAGAGAACCGTCAACCTGACAGACACAATCCTACAGCCGACGGCACTGATCGAGTCAATAGAAATCCGTTCTTCTACTAACATACAAACTGAGCGTGTGTGCGCGCATTAACAAGTATGAATGTTACGTTCACCCCATTACACGACTTGGATCGTCGACAGGATTCCGCTGATCTACATTCATATATTCGTGCAGTGTGCATCCATCTATGTAACATGAGTTCCCCTGGGAAGCCTCCTCTCCTATGCTCTCTTCCATATTCAAATCAATGACACGGTGAAGCAGTAAAGCAGGATTCCCAGTCCTCTATGTCCTTTGACGCCTTGGCACTGCAGGCAGTTGATCACCTATGCAGGTGCAGAACACTGCAGACTGTTGGATCATCTATGCAGGCGTAGAACACTGCAGGCTGTTTGATCACCTATGCAGGCGTAGAACGCCTCCTCCAGCTGTGTGTTGATAAACATCTGACAGTGGGCTGAGCAAAATGGCCTCCTTTTTCACCTGCTAAAACTCACTGTGCCTACATTCACAGTCGTCGCCACAATGGGCAGTGAATGACGTGTGGTTACAACTTATGGAGTCTTGGGATGTTCCTCTTGCTCTGGGTACGTCCTTTGTCTTAATTCTCCAAGCCTGGTTGGATCTCGGTTGGCGGACTTCCGGTATTCCACTTCTTCACTCCGTCGTCTCACACAATTTGTGGGGACGTGAGCGAGACAGGCTGGGGTGTGCTCCTCTTCACCCTCTTCCAGAGAGTGCAGAGATCAGTGGGGGAATCTGGAGGTCACGGATCACATCAACGTGCCCAAGAGGTAAGCAGTGCTGCTGGGCATTCACATCTAATCACAGATACCTAAAGGTACGACTTCACGGTCCGCTCAGACAATTCCACAGTGCTGGCCTTGTTGAGGACCCTGGGAGGCACTCACTTAGGCCCCTTGTCGATCTAGTGATCTCTCTCCTCCTGTGTTGCCTTTCCTTGGAGATGTAAGTCCTGGTTTGGCCCATCCCTGTCAGCTGTGTGCTGGCAGATTGTCCATGAAGGACAGGTGCTCCCTCACAATGGATGCCGACAGGTCAGTGTTGGTCCATGAAGGGACAGGTGCTCCTTCACAATGGATGCCAACAGGTCAGTGTTTGATGCAGGTGGTCAGTCCTTGGAGCCTCCTCGTTTAGGCCTGTTTGTCACTAGGTGGAACAATCATCTTTCGCTTCCAGTTTCTGTCTCTTTAGTTCCTGGTCCAACAGCCTTTGCTGTGCATTCTCTGGCGATCTTTTGGGAGGGGAAGTTCATATGCGCGTGTCCTCCATCCCTTCTCATTCCGGCTGTTCTGGAGAAAGCATTGAGGAAAATAGTATCAGGCGATCCTGATTTGTCCTCTCAATGAACGAAAAGTTGGAGCTGTCTGTTGATCTGTCTTTTAGGGAAGGTTCCTGTTGCCTAGATGAAACGTTAACTCCTACTACCCCATTAAGGAACTGGCATGCCGATCCAACTTCACAGGTCCTACGTTGCCACCGTTCTTGTCCGTGTGCAGGTGGCCTCACATACATTCGTACCTAAACCACCTAGTATCTGAATGCGAGGTGCTGCGCTCTTACTCTTGAGGACTCAAGCGAAAGGGAGATCCCACACAAAGCCACGTAATGGTGGAGTGCTTCTTTCTTTGCGTCTTGTGTCAAAACAACAAAGAGAATTATGGAGAGAGAGAGAGAGAGAGAGAGAGAGAGAGAGAGAGAGGAGAGAGAGAGAGAGAGAGAGAGAGAAGAGGAGAAATCTTAGTCTAGCCACATACAGTTTCAGTGCTTTGTGGTGCACCCTTATTTTTTCCCCTTATGTCAGCTTTGTTATATTGTGTGTCTTGGCATCTTTTGAAAGCCACTTTTTGCTGAGTGTCGTGGCCCACTCTCACATTACCTGTTGTTATGATTTCTAGCTGGAGTCTTTGGAACATACACTTGACTTGAATATGATTTCTGACCACTGAAGATTGGTGTTCTCTGATACACCCCGTTGCTTCCACTTTGAGTGCCTTGCTTCCGAGCCTCTGTCGGTCTGCGTCTGAGAGTGCATTTGCTGACTGTTGGCCTGGAGTCTATGAACGTTTTCACTCTGTCAGTGTGTTTTTGGATGTCTTCGAGGCTGTGCTCCTGTTGCATGGTTGAATGCTACCTGTTGTGTGGAGTGTTGGGTAGCTCACTCCTTCATCGTGTTTCATCAGTTTGTTTAGACTCAAAGTATAGCCGTGATTCTCCTTGATTGTGTTTCATCAGTTTGATTAGACTCATTATTCTCCTTGATTGTGTTTCATCAGTTTGATTAGACTCATTATTCTCCTTGATTGTGTTTCATCAGTTTGATTACTCATTATTCTCCTTGATTGTGTTTCATCAGTTTGATTAGACTCAAAGTATGGCCGTGATTCTCATTCATTTGCTTCATCAGTTTGATTAGACACATGATTCTCCTTCATTGTGTTTCATCAGTTTGATTAGACACATGATTCTCCTTCATTGTGTTTCATCAGTTTGATTAGACTCATGACTCTCCTTCATCGTGTTTCATCAGTTTGATTAGACTCATTATTCTCCTTCAGTGTGTTTCATCAGTTTGATTAGACTCATGATTCTCCTTCAGTGTGTTTCATCAGTTTGATTAGACTCATTATTCTCCTTCAGTGTGTTTCATCAGTTTGATTAGACTCATTATTCTCCTTCATCGTGTTTCATCAGTTTGATTAGACTCATTATTCTCCTTCATCGTGTTTCATCAGTTTGATTAGACTCATGATCCTCCTTCAGTGTGTTTCATCAGTTTGATTAGACTCATTATTCTCCTTCATCGTGTTTCATCAGTTTGATTAGACTCATTATTCTCCTTCATCGTGTTTCATAAGTTTGATTAGACTCATGATCCTCCTTCAGTGTGTTTCATCAGTTTGATTAGACTCATGATTCTCCTTCAGTGTGTTTCATCAGTTTGATTAGACTCATGATTCTCCTTCAGTGTGTTTCATCAGTTTGATTAGACTCATTATTCTCCTTCAGTGTGTTTCATCAGTTTGATTAGACTCATTATTCTCCTTCAGTGTGTTTCATCAGTTTGATTAGACTCATTATTCTCCTTCATCGTGTTTCATCAGTTTGATTAGACTCATTATTCTCCTTCATCGTGTTTCATCAGTTTGAGTAGACTCATTATTCTCCTTCATCGTGTTTCATCAGTTTGATTAGACTCATTATTCTCCTTCATTGTGTTTCATCAGTTTGATTAGACTCATTATTCTCCTTCATTGTGTTTCATCAGTTTGATTAGACTCAAAGCATGGCCGTGATTCCACCTCTGGACTTACATTTTTCAGCCCATCTTTGTAGTTTGGTTCTCAAATCCCATTTTAGTCAAACTGGTCTTTTTTCAAATATTTTTTTTAAAGATCCATTTGACCTTACTGACTCTGGTCTTCTCCTTTTCCTGATGAGTTTTTATTTATTTGTTTATTTATTCATTTATTTTGGATTGTCTCTGTCTTCTGAAGCACTTGAGGGGGAGGGGAGTATTAGGTTTGATCATACAGACGTGGGCTTAGACCTTTAGTCCCTTTCTGGCCATCTGACGCCGGGCCCTTGGCGGAGTCACGGTCAGCTATTTGCTCGTTGGTCTGGAACGCTGTTCGGGTCTCAGGGGAGCTGGTTCCCACCATCCTTTTCGATATTCAGGCATTTGTTTGGACAGGTAAGTATGAAGAAAATCATACCCCCTCCCCCCTCCCTGCTTGGCGGAAAAGGGGCGAAAACTGGACTCACTCGATCATGTTAGATGGCGTGAGTTCAATAAGGGCGATCGCTTGTGCTGGCCTGGTGGTTGAGTACAGTTAGCTCCCGCTCTTCATTTTCAATTTTCCACGAGGATCTTGATGTTGGCGATATGCCTCGCAAGACGGGATAAGGCATATGTGTGGACAGGTAAGCGTATCATGAAACTACTTTTAGAGGTAACACTCCTTTGACGTTCATATGATGACACGACTTCAGATCGTTTCAAAAACTCACTGTCACAGACCTGAGCAAAGGAAAGGCGGCATTATGAGCAGTGAAACAAAACGCCTACACACGTGACAGGGATCTAGATAGGGCAAAATATTGCAAGGATGGCAAGTCGCGCTTAAGGTAGGGTTGAAACATTTTCTCCAATATTGACAGCTCTTGCACTGTGCGTGGAAGACAACCGATCTCTGTGAGAGGAATGTCAAAGCCGGAATGCCCTTACTCCCTGAGAGGATACTCCATTAGACGTGCTAGCTGGCCTGCACTGTAGTTCAAGAGTGTATCTTTAGAATTAGCCAGACATTTAGGCTGAATGAATGATACAGACATGAAGGAAAAAAAACACATCCAAGTTCCTGACATTTTATATTTCAGGAATCATGGAAAAAATTCATACCTGGATGGTGACGACTCCCCTTCACCACAAACAACATTCCACTGATAGACAACTGTGTCCTCTTAGGAACACTGAAACCACTTCCCACATGGGAAGTAATACCCACTAAATATGTTACATGGACTCTGCAGACCCCAGGAAGATGGATTTCTGGGATATCCTCTGTAGTTTTCAGAACCTGTTCCTGAACAGCCCCCGGTGGTTGACTGACCTGTTGACTGAAGTGCTGACTGACCTGTTGACTGAAGTGCTGACTGACCTGCTGACTGAAGTGCTGACTGACCTGCTGACTGAAGTGCTGACTGACCTGCTGACTGAAGTGTTGACTGACCTGCTGACTGACCTGTTGACTGAAGTGCTGACTGACCTGTTGACTGAAGTGCTGACTGACCTGCTGACTGACCTGCTGACTGAAGTGTTGACTGACCTGCTGAGTGACCTGCTGACTAACCTGTTGACTGAAGTGCTGACTGACCTGTTGACTGAAGTGATGACTGACCTGCTGACTGAAGTGATGACTGACCTGTTGACTGAAGTGCTGACTAACCTGTTGACTGAAGTGCTGACTGACCTGCTGACTGAAGTGCTGACTGAGGTGTTGACTGACCAGCTGACTGACCTACTGACTGAAGTGTTGACTGACCTGTTGACTAACCTGTTGACTAGAGTGTTGACTGACCTGCTGACTGACCTGCTGACTGAACTGCTGACTGACCTGTTGACTGAAGTGCTGACTGACCTGTTGTCTGACCTGCTGACTGACCTGTTGACTGAAGTGTTGACTGACCTGCTGACTGAAGTGTTGACTGAAGTGTTGACTGACCTGCTGACTGAAGTGTTGACTGACCTGTTGACTGACCTGCTGAGTGAAGTGTTGACTGACCTGTTGACTGAAGTGCTGACTGACCTTTGACTGAAGTGCTGACTGACCTGTTGACTGAAGTGTTGACTATAGTGTTGACTGAAGTGCTGACTGACCTGCTGACTGAAATGTTGACTGACCTGTTGACTGAAGTGCTGTCTTACCTGTTGACTGAAGTGCTGACTGACCTGTTGACTGAAGTGCTGACTGACCTGTTGACTGAAGTACTGTCTGACCTGTTGACAGAAGTGCTGACTGACCTGCTGACTTAAGTGCTGACTGACCTGTTGACTGACCTGCTGACTGAAGTGCGGACTGACCTGTTGACTGAAGTGCTGACTGACCTGTTGACTGAAGTGCTGCCTGACCTGTTGACTGACCTGCTGACTGACCTGCTGACTGAAGTGCTGACTGACCTGCTGACTGAAGTGCTGACTGACCTGTTGACTGAAGTGCTGAGTGACCTGTTGACTGACCCGTTGACTGAAGTGCTGACTGACCTGTTGACTGACCTGCTGACTGAAATGCTGTCTGACCTGTTGACTGAAGTACTGACTGACCTGTTGACTGAAGTGCTGACTGACCTGTTGACTGAAGTGCTGACTGAACTCACCTCTCCACAATCATGGACAGCTTCTTGCCCTGGGTTTTCCTGGGGTAGAAATAATCGTTGTACGGGTAGTCTTCTTCAGGACTGCACTCTTTGGCTCCGTTCTCATCATCAGGTACCTGTCACAGCCCAACAGTGAGCGGTACCACAACTGTGAAAACAATGACCGTCACGGATGCAGGTGCGATGAAAAAACAACAAAAAACAAAACAAACAAACTGTGAACATGAAAAGAAACGTCACTAGTTTTGATATATCGAGGGGTCAGATGGGTCAACCAAAAGAAAACAACCCGGTGACCAAGTTCACTGTCGGCAATGATACCAGTTCACTATGGTTGAGATTTCCAACTCTGCGGCCAAGACTGACAGACCGCGCAGTGATAGCAGCGATGGTTGTGCGCATGGCCAGTGACTGGTATGATGGGTCAGAATCAGTGGTGACCAAGTTCACTGTCGGCAATGATACCAGTTCACTATGGTTGAGATTTCCAACTCTGCGGCCAAGACTGACAGACCGCGCAGTGATAGCAGCGATGGTTGTGCGCATGGCCAGTGACCTGGTGTGATGGGTCAGAATCAGTGGTTTTCATGCAAGTCACTCTGGACCCGCGGTGTCTGGATGACCGGCCAGAACACAAGTCCTCATCACACGACCACCTCAGTGACGAGTTCTTGCCGTTGGAAAACACTCGGTATAAAGGTCTGCCGAAGGAATTGACCGTGTTGAGGACGACCACGGTCATGATGGGGCTCTGGAAGCAGCGGTTCGTTGGACAGTGCCCAAGACCAGACCAGCAGGCTGCTTTCCTCCCAGAGTCGGGCACTTGCTGCCTTTTCTTTTTGACAGGCTCTCTTCCCCCCAACCTCCACCTCCACCTTTCCCTACCTCATCTTCCCTCCTTGCTCTTCTTCTTCTTCCAGTGTGTCCTGGCCCTGTGGCCTTAGTCACAGGGAGTACGTGCACGTCGAAAGAATCCGAAAACAGAACCCCCTGCTCTCTTTATTTACTTATCTATTTACTCACCGATTCCTATTCTTTTATTCTGTTGTTTATTTACTTATTCATTACATACAAAGGACGATGACTACTGTTCCCACGGTCAGACAGTTACACACTGACAACTTCACAGGAATGCCGCTTCATCTACACCTTCACGTGCCGGCAAGAGGCACACACAACAAAAAAGCGACTTGCTCAAACGAGAGGGGCATTTTCCCTGTTTTGACTCAGTGTGATACGTCTTGATCATACCGACGGCCCACACAAAAGTACTGCATTTCAACTGCCTCACTAACTGGGAGTTACATGAAATGACCGAACCTAGAGCGGCACAGTGCTCACCTGCACTTCCTCTCACCCCCATCCCCCTTTGGGATTGGCCACAACATTACGACTACCCTATATATGCAATGAAGGGGAGGGGGTGGAGATAGGGAAGGTGCGGGTGAGGGGACGTGGGGACTGACTGTCCCGGTGAGACAGCGACACATGTACATTTCTGGGGAGAATGGAGAAGGCAGCAGGGATGCAGACAGGCCGTGTTCATTTATCGCCAGAATCGGCTCAGTTCGTCTGCCACGCTTTAACCCTGGCTTGTTCTGTGTGTTCCTCATCGTCCTACGTTTATGTCACATGTGACGTTTATTTCATTTCATAAATCCATTCCAGATTTCCGTACCTTTTATCAGGATATTAGATTTTTTTCCCATCAGACTTAAAGGCAAGTTGATCACATATGGCTGTTCTACCCGTTCCCATTCTACCCCCCCCCCCCTCCCATAACTGTGTCTGTCTACCCCGTCCTCTCCCTCTCTCACCTTCCCATGTCGATGCTTGGAAAGTCAGGGAACAGATTTCCTTTCTCATGGGTCTGATCACAGTTGTTTCCCTTAGACTTGCTTTGAATCCCAACCACTTCGCAACACAGTGGGAACGACTGTATTGCTAATTAAAAAGAAATCAGCTAAGGTCAGGTCTTAACAGGGTTTAAGTAAGGGATGATGATGCTACAGTACAGATATTCATAATCAACATCAAAAGTCACCCACGAAGTAAATCAAAATGTCAAGACGTGTTAATTAAACATGTCTACATGTATAGCATAAAACTCTCCGAAGAAATTTCTCCTGTAAAACAAAAAATTTCTTTCGTCTGACCTCTTAAAACGGCAATGTCCTAGTTCAGACCCGCTCCCCCCCCCCGCCCCCCCCCCCCCCCCACCGTTGACTCCCCCTCTTCCCCTCTTTATCTCCAGCTGATGCACTGACGCCCAACGGACAGAGAGGCTACACTGGCACCGATCAGTGACATCAACACACAAAGGGACAGAGAGGGGCACCAATCAGAGACATCAACACACAAAGGGATAGAGAGGGGCACCAATCAGTGACGTCAACACGCAAAAGGACAGAGAGGGGCACCAATCAGAGAAAACAACACACAAAGGGACAGAGAGGGGCACCAATCAGTGACATCAACACACAAAGGGACAGAGAGGGGCACCAATCAGTGACATCAACACACAAAGGGATAGAGAGGGGCACCAATCAGTGACATCAACACACAAAGGGATAGAGAGGGGCACCAATCAGTGACATCAACACACAAAGGGACAGAGAGGGGCACCAATCAGTGACAACAACACACAAAGGGATAGAGAGGGGCACCAATCAGTGACATCAACACACAAAGGGATAGAGAGGGGCACCAATCAGTGACATCAACACACAAAGGGACAGAGAGAGGCACCAATCAGTGACATCAACACACAAAGGGATAGAGAGGGGCACCAATCAGTGACAACAACACACAAAGGGATAGAGAGGGGCACCAATCAGTGACATCAACACACAAAGGGATAGAGAGGGGCACCAATCAGTGACATCAACACACAAAGGATAGAGAGAGGCACCAATCAGTGACATCAACACACAAAGGGACAGAGAGGGGCACCAATCAGAGACATCAACACACAAAGGGATAGAGAGGGGCACCAATCAGTGACATCAACACACAAAGGGATAGAGGGGGCACCAATCAGTGACATCAACACACAAAGGGACAGAGAGGGGCACCAATCAGTGACAACAACACACAAAGGGATAGAGAGGGGCACCAATCAGTGACATCAACACACAAAGGGACAGAGAGGGGCACCAATCAGTGACAACAACACACAAAGGGATAGAGAGGGGCACCAATCAGTGACATCAACACACAAAGGGACAGAGAGGGGCACCAATCAGTGACAACAACACACAAAGGGATAGAGAGGGGCACCAATCAGTGACATCAACACACAAAGGGATAGAGAGGGGCACCAATCAGTGACATCAACACACAAAGGGACAGAGAGGGGCACCAATCAGTGACAACAACACACAAAGGGATAGAGAGGGGCACCAATCAGTGACATCAACACACAAAGGGATAGAGAGGGGCACCAATCAGAGACAACAACACACAAAGGGACAGAGAGGGGCACCAATCAGTGACATCAACACACAAAGGGACAGAGAGGGGCACCAATCAGTGACAACAACACACAAAGGGATAGAGAGGGGCACCAATCAGTGACATCAACACACAAAGGGACAGAGAGGGGCACCAATCAGTGACAACAACACACAAAGGGATAGAGAGGGGCACCAATCAGTGACATCAACACACAAAGGGATAGAGAGGGGCACCAATCAGTGACATCAACACACAAAGGGACAGAGAGGGGCACCAATCAGTGACAACAACACACAAAGGGATAGAGAGGGGCACCAATCAGTGACATCAACACACAAAGGGATAGAGAGGGGCACCAATCAGAGACAACAACACACAAAGGGACAGAGAGGGGCACCAATCAGTGACATCAACACACAAAGGGACAGAGAGGGGCACCAATCAGTGACAACAACACACAAAGGGATAGAGAGGGGCACCAATCAGTGACATCAACACACAAAGGGATAGAGAGAGGCACCAATCAGTGACATCAACACACAAAGGGATAGAGAGAGGCACCAATCAGTGACATCAACACACAAAGGGATAGAGAGAGGCACCAATCAGTGACAACAACACACAAAGGGATAGAGAGGGGAACCAATCAGTGACATCAACACACAAAGGGATAGAGAGGGGCACCAATCAGAGACAACAACACACAAAGGGACAGAGAGGGGCACCAATCAGTGACAACAACACACAAAGGGATAGAGAGGGGCACCAATCAGTGACATCAACACACAAAGGGACAGAGAGGGGCACCAATCAGTGACATCAAGACACAAAGGGACAGAGAGGGGCACCAATCAGTGACATCAACACACAAAGGGATAGAGAGGGGCACCAATCAGTGACATCAACACACAAAGGAACAAAGAGGGGCACCAATCAATGCCATCAACACACAAAGGGACTGAGAGGCTACAGGGGCACCAATCAGTGACATCAACACACAAAGGGATAGAGAGGGGCACCAATCAGAGACAACAACACACAAAGGGACAGAGAGGGGCACCAATCAGTGACAACAACACACAAAGGGATAGAGAGGGGCACCAATCAGTGACATCAACACACAAAGGGACAGAGAGGCTACAGGGGCACCAATCAGAGACATCAACACACAAAGGGACAGAGAGGGGCACCAATCAGTGACATCAACACACAAAGGGATAGAGAGGGGCACCAATCAGTGACATCAACACACAAAGGGACAGAGAGGGGCACCAATCAGTGACAACAACACACAAAGGGATAGAGAGGGGCACCAATCAGTGACATCAACACACAAAGGGACAGAGAGGGGCACCAATCAGTGACATCAACACACAAAGGGACAGAGAGGGGCACCAATCAGTGACACAACACACAAAGGGAAGGAGAGGGGCACCAATCAGTGACATCAACACACAAAGGGATAAGAGGGGCACCAATCAGTGACATCAACACACAAAGGGACGAGTAGAGGGGCACCAATCAGTGACATCAACACACAAAGGGATAGAGAGGGGCACCAATCAGTGACATCAACACACAAAGGGATAGAGAGGGGCACCAATCAGTGACAACAACACACACAAAGGGATAGAGAGGGGCACCAATCAGTGACACAACACACAAAGGGATAGAGAGGGGCACCAATCAGTGACATCAACACACAAAGGGATAGAGAGGGGCACCAATCAGTGACATCAACACACAAAGGGATAGAGAGGGGCACCAATCAGTGACATCAACACACAAAGGACAAGAGAGGGGCACCAATCAGTGACATCAACACACAAAGGGATAGAGAGGGGGCACCAATCAGTGACATCAACACACAAAGGACAGAAGAGGGCACCAATCAGTGACATCAACACACAAAGGGACAGAGAGTAGGGCACCAATCAGTGACATCAAACACAAAGGACAGAGAGGGGCACCATCAGTGACATCAACACACAAAGGGATAGAGAGGGGCACCAATCAGTGACATCAACACAAAAGGACAGAGAGGGGCACCAATCAGTGACACAACACACAAAGGGATAGAGAGGGGCACCATCAACATCCAGGAACATCAGACAAACACAAAGGGATAGAGTAGGGGCACCAATCAGTGACATCAACACACAAAGGGATAGAGAGGGGCACCAATCAGTGACATCAACACACAACAATAAAAAAAAAAGGAACAGAGAGGGGCACCAATCAGTGACATCAACACACAAAGGGATAGAGAGGGGCACCAATCAGTGACATCAACACACAAAGGGATAGAGAGGGCACCAATCAGTGACATCAACACACAAAGGACAGAGAGGGGCACCAATCAGTGAAATCAACACACAAAAGGGATAGAGAGGGGCACCAATCAGTGACATCAACACCAAAAGGATAGAGAGGGGCACCAATCAGTGACATCAACACACAAAGGGATAGAGAGGGGCACCAATCAGTGACATCAACACACAAAGGAACAGAGAGGGGCACCAATCAGTGACATCAACACACAAAGGGATAGAGAGGGGCACCAATCAGTGACATCAACACACAAAGGGACAGAGAGGGGCACCAATCAGTGACATCAACACACAAAGGGATAGAGAGGGGCACCAATCAGTGACATCAACACACAAAGGGATAGAGAGGGGCACCAATCAATGACCATCAACACACAAAGGGATAGAGAGGGGCACCAATCAGTACATCACACACAAAGGGACAGAGAGGGGCACCAATCAGTGACATCAACACACAAAGGGATAGAGAGGGGCACCAATCAGTGACATCAACACACAAAGGGATAGAGAGGGGCACCAATCAGTGACATCAACACACAAAGGGATAGAGAGGGGCACCAATCAGTGACATCAACACAAAAAAGGATAGAGAGGGGCACCAATCAGTGACATCAACACACAAAGGGATAGAGAGAGGCACCAATCAGTGACATCAACACACAAAGGGATAGAGAAGGGCACCAATCAGTGACATCAACACACAAAGGGACAGAGAGGCTACAGGGGCACCAATCAATGAAATCAACACACAAAGGGATAGAGAGAGGGCACCAATCAGTGACATCAATACACAAAGGGATAGAAAGGGGCACCAATCAGTAACATCAACACACAAAGGGATAGAGAGGGGCACCAATCAGTGACATCAACACACAAAGGGATAGAGAGGCTACAGGGGCACCAATCAGTGAATCAACACACAAAGGAACAGAGAAGGGCACCAATCAGTGACATCAACACACAAAGGGACAGAGAGGGGCACCAATCAGTGACATCAACACACAAAGGGACAGAGAGGGGCACCAATCAGTGACACCAACACACAAAGGGATAGAGAGGGGCACCAATCAGTGACATCAACACACAAAGGGATAGAGAGGGGCACCAATCAGTGACAACAACACACAAAGGGATAGAGAGAGGCACCAATCAGTGACATCAACACACAAAGGGACAGAGAGGCTAAGGCACCAATCAGTGACATCAACACACAAAGGGATAGAGAGGGGCACCAATCAGTGACATCAACACACAAAGGGATAGAGGGGGCACCAATCAGTGACATCAACACACAAAGGGATAGAGAGGTGCACCAATCAGTGACATCAACACACAAAGGGATAGAGAGGGGCACCAATCAGTGACATCAACACACAAAGGGATAGAGAGAGGCACCAATCAGTGACATCAACACACAAAGGGACAGAGAGAGGCACCAATCAGTGACATCAACACACAAAGGGACAGAGAGAGGCACCAATCAGTGACAACAACACACAAAGGGACAGAGAGAGGGCACCAATCAGTGACATCAACACACAAAGGGACAGAGAGGCTACAGGGGCACCAATCAGTGACGTCAACACACAAAGGGATAGAGAGAGGCACCAATCAGTGACATCAACACACAAAGGGACAGAGAGGCTACAGGAGCACCAATCAGTGACATCAACACACAAAGGGATAGAGAGGGGCACCAATCAGTGACATCAACACACAAAGGGATAGAGAGGGGCACCAATCAGTGACATCAACACACAAAGGGATAGAGAGGGGCACCAATCGGTGACATCAACACACGAAGGGATAGAGAGGGGCACCAATCAGTGACATCAACACACAAAGGGACTGAGAGGCTACAGGGGCACCAATCAGTGACATCAAGACACAAAGGGATAGAGAGGGGCACGTCAGTGACACCAACACACAAAGGGAACGCTGAATCTGTTTCATCAACGTCCGTGTGCATGGTTTGTTTGTTTGTTTTTTGTATAAATCTGACACAACTTCCTGTCCATACTCTCTCCACTCTCCCATCTGGCTGAAATCGATTCTCTATAGATAGTGGTGTTTTCAATCTGTGTCTATCCCACCGCAAGTGATGTGGTGATGGAAATCCCAATTGTACTTCTTTCTGTTTGGTTCACTCTTCAAAGCTTGGCGCCTTTCTTTCTGCCCATGATGATGTGGGGGAATTAACTCTGGATGGTGTTTACTAAGGAGATCGATCTTCAGCCTCTTGTACACACACCGCCGCGTAAGCATCTTGATTCACGGGTGAAGGCCGACCTGTTTTGCTTCTAAAATGTTGTCACACAGAGAGAGAGAGAGAGAGAGAGAGAGAGAGAGAGAGAGAGAGAGAGAGGGGGGGGGGAGGTGGGGGGTGGGGGGGGGGGGACAGCAAAGCACCCGGTCAGATTTGTCTCCGTCAAGGATTTTAAGGACGGCCATATTTTCAAGTTCCTAACTGCTGAGGTCTGTTGGTGCACACCTGGTGTCACTGTGGACAATGGACACACTGACCACCACAGCCAGTTATCATCTAACCACTGGTGATCTACACATGGAGCCGGCCTTGCGCACCACTGGTCTTTTTCTCCACACAGACAGCCAATGCTGAGATGTGGGTATTATCAAGTCACAGGGTTACTCGTAGTAGATTATCTCTTTTT
>CM065737.1:60653048-60691427 GCA_033310375.1 Conus canariensis
TATTCCGTCGTCTGGCGGCCCAGTAGTTCTATTTTTATGTTTCAATTACGCCTACAGTCGGCCTTTTTGAAATCAGTACTACTTGTACTAGCTAGTCGGTATAGACTATGTTGGCTAATCGGAACGCAGTTTTACGTAGATGCGGGTGACTCTTTATCCTCTGGTACCACACACGTCACTGAAAAAGATTTCAGTCTTCTTGTCGTAATTTTACTTACTATCGATAGCAATCACACCTAAATGACTCATTAGAAAGAACACCATCTATGGGCATCTCATTAGCGGGCTTGTTTTGAAAATAGTCATTTTTTTTCTTCTTTTGATTTGCAAATGTTCAACTCGCTTCGACAAGACTACACTCGGCTATACTCCGTACTGTGAAGTTGATGAGCGAAAGTAAATTGCTCCACGCCCTTTGAAATGGCCCATGTCTTCAAGTTGACGAATGGCCCACTGAAGGTGGTCGCCACAGCTGGACTGTTCCTTCTACTACAGTCCCTGGAGTGTAGTTCTCCTCACTACATACTCTGCAAGCGTCCTATCCCACAGAAAATGAGCACCGACTCTGGGTACAGGCACGCTGGCCTTCAATCGGGATCGACACTTTATAGCAAAAAACGCTCGCCCTCACCGCCCTAGAAGTAACATTCCAAGGGACGTAAACCATCAGCCATTCGCATAGCCAGAACAGGGGTGAAGTCCCTTGACGGAGTTGATCGCCCAAACTTAACAGCCAATATAACTTACTGTGATTTTGTTCCCCACCCCCACCCCAACCACTCCCCTGCCCAAACCCTCTTCTGTGTGGACGTGGCACGAGAGAAAGCACAATCTTGATTGCTAAAACATAAGAAAGAGCGAGATAAGGAATCTTGAGGGCGCATTAAAACTTCCTCTACTGCCTTCCCCCCACTCATTTCTTCTGCGCTGGTCTGTGTTCGTTGTATGGATTTTATGCTCATTCACTGCAAAGAGGCCAGGACACATGCGCATTCACAACTGATTTGAAAGGTAAACCCCAACTGTGATGAAACTGAAAGGAAAATATCACGAAAAAAAACGCCTTGGCTAAAGGCTGTGTCAGACCAATTGACATAGGTTAGAACACCAAGGCTACATCAAAATGTTGTTATGCTCAGCATAGTTACGCGGGGATTGTCTTCAGTCGTGACAGGCTCCTAGCATAGCACCATCAGCCTCTAAAATCCCCCGAAGTCAGAGTGTGGCTGCACTAGTGGCAGGGTAATCAAAAACGGTCACACACGTAATGTTCTCATCCCTAGCTGATGCATTTGTATCATAGTGCTAAAGTGCTTCGGCCGTTCGGATGATCCCCGGAGTCTTTTAGCCAGGGTACGACGACAACAACAACAACAAAAACAAAGCAAAATCGCTGACAACAAGAAAAATGGGAGCACACAGACAACAAAGAAAATAGGTTATTTGAGGGTACACAGACAAAATCCATGACAAAAACAAAACAAAGTTAGTTCAACGGAAGCGCACGGACAACATCATCGACAAAGACAACACAAACCAGAGAACACTGCAGCACAAACCAGAGGACACTGCAACACAAACCAGAGGACACTACAGCACAAACCAGGACAAACCAGAGGACACTGCAGCATAAAGTCAGTGACAAAGACAACACAAACCAGAGAACACTGCAGCACAAACCAGAGAACAATGCAGCTCAAACCAGAGAACAATGCAGCACAAACCAGGACAAACCAGAGGACACTGCAACACAAACCAGAGGACACTGCAACACAAACCAGAGGACACTGCAGCACAAACCAGGACAAACCAGAGGACACTGCAACACAAACCAGAGGACACTGCAGCACAAACCAGAGGACACTGCAGCACAAACCAGGACAAACCAGAGGACACTGCAGCACAAACCAGAGGACACTGCAACACAAACCAGAGGACACTGCAGCACAAATCAGGACAAACCAGAGGACACTGCAGCATAAAGTCAGTGACAAAGACAACACAAACCAGAGAACACTGCAGCACAAACCAGAGAACACTGCAGCACAAACCAGAGAACACTGCAGCACAAACCAGAGGACACTGCAGCACAAACCAGAGGACACTGCAGCACAAACCAGAGAACACTGCAGCCCACAAGCGAAGTCAGTGACAAAGACAACACAAACCAGAGAACACTGCAGCACAAACCAGAGAACACTGCAGCCCACAAGCGAAGTCATCGACAAAGACAACCAAACCAGAGAACACTGCAGCACAAACCAGAGGACACTGCAGCACATAGTCATTGACAAAGGCAACACAAACCAGAGGACACTGCAGCACAAACCAGAGGACACTGCAGCACATAGTCAGTGACAAAGACAACACAAACCAGAGGACACTGC
Source organism: Conus canariensis (assembly GCA_033310375.1). Classification (NCBI taxonomy): domain Eukaryota; kingdom Metazoa; phylum Mollusca; class Gastropoda; order Neogastropoda; family Conidae; genus Conus; species Conus canariensis. Next base: position 60,655,436 of record CM065737.1, read on the forward strand.
AGCACAAACCAGAGGACACTGCAGCACATAGTCAGTGACAAAGACAACACAAACCAGAGGACACTGCAGCACAAACCAGAGGACACTGCAGCACATAGTCAGTGACGAAGACAACACAAACCAGAGGACACTGCAGCACATAGTCAGTGACAAAAACAACACAAACCAGGGGACACTGCAGCACAAAGTCAGTGACGAAGACAACACAAACCAGAGGACACTGCAGCACATAGTCAGTGACAAAGACAACACAAACCAGAGGACACTGCAGCACATAGTCAGTGACAAAGACAACACGAACCAGAGGACACTGCAGCACAAACCAAAGAACACTGCAGCACAAACCAGAGGACACTGCAACCCACAGGCCAGGTCAGGTCACTGACACACACTGTGCTGCAGGTCCTGAAGGCCTCACTTACTGTGGAGTGACGGAGGCGGAGCGCATCTTCATCCTGGCCAGCAATGGTCTGGTGGGGTACATGGAACCCTGCCCACAGTGCAACGTGCTCTTTAATTCCCCTAGCCTACAGGCCCTAGGGTACTGCAGCACACACAGAGCGCTGAGGAGAATTTCCACTGACCACTGGGGAATATTGGCGGAGCCCCTCCCTCTCCCAGCTGCCTGGTGGATGCAGGCCATGCTCGTGCTTCATGAACCCCACTGAACATCGACAGAGAACAGTCAATCTTGAACGTGCGGTGACCAATCTTTTAAATCCCTGAACACACAAAGACGGTTCCGCTGTTCAGCAGGTCTGTGCCATTACTGAGCTGGGAGAGGGACAAATCCCACGGGCATTTTATGCACCGGGTGTTGCCGGGACTGGAACCCACACTCCTCGGGCTGAGAAGTGAGAGCTGGAACCACTCGACTACCATCCACAAACAAAGGCAGCGTCTGAGAATGGCACAGTGCACCGCTCTGGTTTGTGTTGGGAGCTTTAGGGTGTTCCTCGACATCGGCAGACTGTCAGCAATATTGTTCCTCAACATCGGCAGACTGTGAACAATACTGATCCTCAACATCGGCAGACTGTGAACAATATTGTTCATCTACACGACAGACTGTGAGCAATATTGTTCATCAACATCAACAGACTGTGAGCAATATTGATCCTCAACATCGGCAGACTGTGAACAATACTGATCCTCAACATCGGCTGACTGTTAGCAATATTGTTCCTCAACATCGACAGACTGTGAGCAATATTGATCCTCAACATCGGCAGACTGTGAGCAATATTGATCCTCAACATCGGCAGACTGTGAACAATATTGATCCTCAACATCGGCAGACTGTGAACAATAGTGTTCCTCGACATCGGCAGACTGTGAACAATATTGTTCCTCGACATCGGCAGACTGTGAGGAATATTGTTCCACAACAGGAATAGTGTTCCTCGACATCGGCAGACAGTGAGGAATATTGTTCCTCAACATCGACAACAGTGAGGAATACTGTTCCTCAACATCGGCAGACAGTGAGGAATATTGTTCCTCAACATCGACAGACTGTGAGCAATATTGTTCCTCAACATCGACAGACTGTGAGCAATATTGTTCCTCAACATCGACAGACTGTGAGCAATATTGTTCCTCAACATCGGCAGACTGTGAGCGATATTGTTCCTCAACATCGGCAGACTGTGAGCGATATTGTTCCTCAACATCGGCAGACTGTGAGCAATATTGTTCCACATCATCGGCAGACAGTGAGGAATATTGTTCCTCAACATCGGCAGACAGTGAGGAATAGTGTTCCTCAACACTGACAGACAGTGAGCAATATTGTTCCACAACAGGAGTAGTGTTCCTCAACATCGGCATACCGTGAACATTATTGTTCCTCAACATCGACAGACTGTGAGCAATATTGTTCCTCAACATCGACAGACTGTGAGCATTATTGTTCCTCAACATCGACAGATTATGAGAGTATTGTTCCACAACATCGACAGACTTTGAAAGTATTTTTCCTCAACATCGACAGACGATGAGAGTATTGTTCCTCAACATCGACTGACTATGAGGAATATTGTTCCTCAACATCGACTGACTGTGAGGAATATTGATCCTCCACATCAGTAGACTGTGAGGAATATTGATCCTCCACATCAGCAGACTGTGAGGAATATTGATCCTCCACATCAGCAGACTGTGAGGAATATTGATCCTCTACATCAGCAGACTGTGAGGAATATTGATCCTCCACATCAGCAGACTGTGAGGAATATTGATCCTCCACATCAGCAGACTGTGAGGATGCAGAACAATGGCGATTTCACAATGTGATTGCCTTACGTTTTGTGGATTTGTTGTCGATCAGTGCAGCTGCTGCTTTTCTGTGATGTCATCTTTTGATTCGGATTTAAATCATACACATACACACAGGCACGCACGTACGCACGCACACACTATCACACACACACACATACACACAGAGAAAGAAAGAGAGAGAGAGAGAGAGAGAGAGAGAGAGAGAGAGAGAGAGAAAGAGAGAGAGACAGACAGACAGAGAGTCAGACAGTCAGACACACTATACCCCTGCAATTGCAGCAATACGTCCTGTCCCAGACCTGTCCTCAGCACCAATGCCGCTAACAGTCCCTGCTCACCTGACACACCCCAGCCTCCACCTTCAACCCCCCCCCCCCCCACACACACACACACATCATCCCTGATTCTCAGCCACAGACCGATTCCAGACAGCCAGGACAAAGCCAATGCAGGCTGTCGAGCCGGTCTGATAGCATCCAGTGCCAGTCTGATAGTGTGCAGTGCAGCGCCAGTCTGATAGTGTGTAGTGCAGTGCCACTCTGATAGTGTGCAGTGCAGTGCCAGTCTGATAGTGTGCAGTGCAGTGCCACTCTGATAGTGTGCAGTGCAGTGCCAGTCTGATAGTGTGCAGTGCAGTGCCACTCTGATAGTGGCAGTGCAGTGCCAGCTGATAGTGTGCAGTGCAGTGCCATCTGATAGTGTGCAGTGCAGCGCCAGTCTGATAGTGTGCAGTGCAGTGCCAGTCTGATAGTGTGCAGTGCAGTGCCAGTCTGATAGTGGTGCAGTGCAGTGCCAGTCTGATAGTGTGCAGTGCAGGCCAGTCTGATAGCATCCAGTGCCAGTCTGATAGTGTGTGCAGTGCAGTGCCAGTCTGATAGTGTGCAGTGCAGTGCCAGTCTGATAGTGTGCAGTGCAGTGCCAGTCTGATAGTGTGCAGTGCAGTGCCAGTCTGATAGTGTGCAGTGCAGTGCCAGTCTGATAGTGTCAGGCAGTGCCAAGTCTGATAGTGTGCAGTGCAGTGCCAGTCTGATAGTGTGCAGTGCAGTGCCAGTCTGATAGTGTGTGCAGTGCCAGTCTGATAGTGTGCGTGCAGTGCAGTCTGATAGTGTGCAGTGCCAGTCTGATAGTGTGCAGTGCAGTGCCAGTCTGATAGTTGGTGCAGTCGATAGTGCTGCAGTCTGATAGTGTGCAGTGCAGTGCCAGTCTGATAGTGTGCAGTGCAGCCAGTCTGATAGTGTGCAGTGCAGTGCCAGTCTGATAGTGTGCAGTGCAGTGCCAGTCTGATAGATGTGCAGTGCAGTGCCAGTCTGATAGTGTGCAGTGCACATAGTGCAGTGAGTCCAGTCTGATAGTGTGCAGTGCAGTGCCAGTCTGATAGTGTGCAGTGCAGTGCCAGTCTGATAGTGTGCAGTGCCAGTCTGATAGTGTGTGCAGTCTAGTGGCCAGTGTCTGATAGTGTGCAGTGCAATTGATAGTTGCAGTGCCAGTCTTGATAGTGTGCAGTGAGCAGTGCCAGTCTGATAGTGTGCAGTGCCAGTCTAGATAGTGTGCAGTGCAGTGCCAGTCTGATAGTGTGCAGTGAGCAGTGCCAGTCTGATAGTGAGTGCAGTAGCAGTGCCATCTGATAGTGTGTGCAGTGCCAGTCTGATAGTGTGCAGTGCAGTGCCAGTCTGATAGTGTGCAGTGCAGTGCCAGTCTGATAGTGTCAGTGCCAGTCTGATAGTGGGGCATGTGCATGCCAGTCTGATAGTGTGCAGTCGTGCCAGCATCTGATAGTGTGCAGTGCAGTGCCAGTCTGATAGTGTGCAGTGCCAGTCTGATAGTGTGCAGTGCCAAGTCTGATAGTGTGCAGTGCATGCCAGTCTGATAGTGTGCAGTGCAGTGCCAGTCTGATAGTGTGCAGTGCCAAGTCTGATAGTGTGCAGTGCATGCGTCCAGTCTGATAGTGTGCAATGCAGTGCCAGTCTGATAGTGTGCAGTGCCAGTCTGATAGTGTGCAGTGCAGTGCCAGTCTGATAGTGTGCAATGCAGTGCCAAGTCTGATAGTGTGCAGTGCAGTGCCAGTCTGATAGTGTGCAGTGCAGTCTGATAGTGTGCAGTGCAGTGCCAAGTCTGATAGTGTGCAGTGCCAAGTCTGATAGTGTGCGGTGCGGTGCCAGTCTGATAGTGTGCAATGCAGTGCCAAGTCTGATAGTGTGCAGTGCAGTGCCAGTCTGATAGTGTGCAGTGCCAGTCTGATAGTGTGCAGTGCAGTGCCAAGTCTGATAGTGTGCAGTATAGTGCCAGTCTGATAGCAGTCCAGTGCCAGTCTGATAGTGTGCAGTGCAACGCCAGTCTGATAGTGTGCAGTGCCAAGTCTGATAGTGTGCAGTGCAGTGCCAGTCTGATAGTCATCAGTGCCAGTCTGATAGTGTGCAGTGCAGTGCCAGTCTGATAGTGTGCATTTGCAGTGCCAGTCTGATAGTGTTCAGTGCAGTGTGCCAGTCTGATAGCATCCAGTGCCAGTCTGATAGTGTGCAGTGCCAGTCTGATAGTGTGCAGTGCAGTGCCAGTCTGATAGTGTGCAGTGCAGTGCCAGTCTGATAGCATCCAGTGCCAGTCTGATAGTGTGCAGTGCAGTGCCCAGTCTGATAGTGTGCAGTGCAGTGCCAGTCTGATAGTGTGCAGTGCAGTGCCAGTCTGATAGTGTGCAGGATGCCAGTCTGATAGTGTGCAGTGCCAGTCTGACAGTGTGCAGTGCCAGTCTAATAGTGTTCAGTGCAGTGCCAGTCTGATAGTGTGCAGTGCCCAGTCTGATAGTGTGCAGTGCAGTGCCAGTCTGATAGTGTGCAGTGCAGTGCCAAGTCTGATAGTGTGCAGTGCAGTGCCAGTCTGATGTGTGAGTCAGTTGCCAGTCTGATAGTGTGGCAGTGCAGGTGCCAGTCTGATAGTGTGCAGTGCAGTGCCAGTCTGATAGTGTGCAGTGCAGTGCCAGTCTGATAGTGGTGCAAGTGCCAGTCTGATAGTGTGCAGTGCCAGTCTGATAGTGTGCAGTGCAGTGCCAGTCTGATAGTGTGCAGTGCCAGTCTGATAGTGTGCAGTGCAGTGCCAGTCTGATAGTGTGAAAGTGCCAGTCTGATAGCCTGCAGTGCCAGTCTGAATAGTGTGCAGTGCAGTGCCAGTCTAATATGTGATGGCAGTGCCAGTCTGATAGTGTGGTGCAGTTAGCAGTGCCAGTCTGATAGTGTGCAGTGCAGTGCCAAGTCTGATAGTGTGCAGTGCAGTGCCAGTCTGATAGTGTGCAGTGCAGTGCAAGTATCTGATAGTGTGCAGTGCATTGCCAGTCTGATAGCCTGCAGTGCAGTGCCAGTCTGATAGCCTGCAGTGCCAGTCTGATAGTGTGCAGTGCCAGTCTGATAGCCTGCAGTGCCAGTCTGATAGTGTGCAGTGCCAGTCTGATAGCCTGCAGTGCCAGTCTGATAGTGCGCAGTGCCAGTCTGATAGCCTGCAGTGCCAGTCTGATAGTGTGCAGTGCCAGTCTGATAGTATGCAGTGCCAGTCTGATAGAGTGCAGTGCCAGTCTGATAGCCTGCAGTGCCAGTCTGATAGTGCGCAGTGCCAGTCTGATAGCCTGCAGTGCCAGTCTGATAGTGCGCAGTGCCAGTCTGATAGCCTGCAGTGCCAGTCTGATAGTGTGCAGTGCCAGTCTGATAGCCTGCAGTGCCAGTCTGATCGTGTGCAGTGCCAGTCCTCTCTGCTGACAGCCTGTGATGTATTAATGGTTCTTTGTCAAAAGCCCAGTTTGACAAGGTCATCTACCGTCCTCTCTGCTGACAGCCTGTGATGTATTAATGGTTCTTTGTCAAAAGCCCAGTTTGACAAGGTCATCTACCGTCCTCTCTGCTGACAGCCTGTGGTGTATTAATGGTTCTTTGTCATAAGCCCAGTTTGACAAGGTCATCTACCGTCCTCTCTGCTGACACCCTGTGATGTATTAATGGTTCTTTGTCATAAGCCCAGTTTGACAAGGTCATCTACCCTCCTCTCTGCTGACACCCTGTGATGTATTAATGGTTCACTGTCATAGGCTCAATGTGAACTGGTCCACCTACCCTCCGGATGGCGTGCTGGATGCTGCCCTTCTTCTCGTTCAGCTCCTTGATGTGGTGCAGCGCCGTCCGCTTGAACATCCCTCCTGACACGCCCAGAGCACTGGTGATGGGAGCCGCTGCAACAATATCACCACTACCATCACCACCGCACTAAACACCCTGCTGGATTTGAACCGTCGCCCCTCTGAACACAGGGGCAGCATGGCTGGCCTCTCCCTCTCTTCCCGTGTTTTTACTTCAAAGACAGTTACGTATTCCCCCCCCCTCCCCCCCCAAAAAAAAAAAAAAAAAAAAAAAAAAAATCAACGATATATCTGGATATGCAATAAAGGACCAGTGAAAGTAGCAGCAACAGCACTGGTCGTAATCTAGTAAAGTTGAGGTAGCTTTCGACAGAATTGGGTAGGAAAAAAATATAAAAAAGTACGAAAACCAATTCTTGATATCTGTAATGCCTACCCTGTTTACCCCAACCATAGTCAATTAGACTCGTCCAGTATGTTTTGTTTGAAAATCGCATTTCATGCCTCCCTTGCTGTCTGCATTTTGTACACGTTTCACATTTGAGTCATATTGTATTATATACAGAGAGAAAGGCAATTCACAATCATATCAAACGGTCAAACCTGCTAGGTTCAACGATGAATTTCTTTCAAGAGTTGGCCTAGGCTCTTTCACAGATGTAATAATCAAAAGTTGCATACATCAATAAATGCAACCACTGATGGTTATCGTTAGAATGGGTGGGTTTTTGTTTTAATGAAACGTCCATAATCTAAATTTGACCTTTGTTCGTTTATTCTGTTCACAGACGTTCGTCTGTTCGTGCCCTGCTCTTGACGTAAGTTTGCGGCTGAAATTAACTGCGGGTACATCAACATTACACATGAAGGTTTTTTGTTTGTTTTTTTTTTCTATGCGTGGACAGAGTTCGCACACAGGGATCGCAGTCCGCGTGACGTAATGCAAGGAGTAGGCGATATATCATGTACGCCAGGTATAGCCTGACTGTATTTGGCGTACGCAGAAAATACAGTTACCAATGGCGTACAAAAACAAAGGGACAAACCTCATGACAACATTTGTCGCAAAGAGTATATTCAGCGTGTTGCAGGTTTTAGTTAGTTCTTCGGGGAAAGGGCACACAATCCTCTTTAGGGATGATGCTGAGCTCTAATTTAAACCGTTTTGCGAGGTCCTAGATGGCGGATTTTTTCTTTGGACAGCAGCAAGCCTATTCTTCAAGAGTGAGAACAACCACAAAAACCCGTCGAGGCAAGATCAGGATTCGGTATTTGCTATACAACTAGGGCGGGGGTTCAAGGATGGGTGAGGCAAGACTAGGCTCTGTAGAGTCCTCTAGAGACTGGGTTTGGGAGCTTGTCCTGGCTTACCACGTTATCCGCTGGACTGCCTGACCCACAGCGCCCATTTTGAATTCCCCACTGCTCACTGCTTCATACAGGCAGCCCCAATAGGTAATGAGCTCGCTGATTGCTCACTGCTTCATACAGGCAGACCCAATAGGTAATGAGCTCAGCCTGATTGCTCACTGCTTCATACAGGCAGACCCAATAGGTAATGAGCTCAGCCTGATTGCTCACTGCTTCATACAGGCAGACCCAATAGGTAATGAGCTCAGCCTGATTGCTCACTGCTTCATACAGGCAGACCCAATAGGTAATGAGCTCGGCTTGATTGCTCACTGCTTCATACAGGGAGACCCAGTAGGGGGGGGGGGGGGGGGGGGGGGGGGGGGGGGGCGGGGGGAGGGAAGGAGTTCAGAAGGGGGGGAAGGAAGGTGGACTGACCGGAAGTGGGCATGTGGAGCGGGTTGATGGACGGCACAGGGATGGTGGAGGTGGGGGGAAGAAGGTGGCGGAGGGGGGAGGGTAAGGGGGAGGAGGGGGACTGACCGGAGGTGGGCACGTGGAGCGGGGTGATGGACGACACAGGGATGGTGGAGGTGGGGGGGAGGTGAAGGAGGGGGAGGGGGAGGAGGAGGACTGACCAGAGGTGTGCACGTGGAGCGGGGTGATGGACGGCACAGGGGTGGTGGAGGTGGGGGGAAGAAGGTGGCGGAGGGGGAGGGGGAGGAGGGGGGCTGACCGGAGGTGGGCACGTGGAGCGGGTGATGGACGGCACAGGGGGGTGGAGGTGGGGGGAAGGAGGTGGGGGAGGGGGGAGGGGAGGGGGAGGAGGGGGACTGACCGGAGGTGGGTACGTGGAGCGGGGTGCTGGACGGCACAGGGGCGGTGGACTTGGTGAGGTCCTCTGTGAGGAACTGAGCCTCCGTCTGCTGGGTGGACACGGAGGGCCGGCAGATGCTGAGGTTCTCCGTGGGCAGGATGAAGAGGGCGGGGCTTGGGGTCTGCTCCTCCTGCAGCACCATACCACCAATGCCCAGTTAGTGATCACATCACCTCCACCCCCCCATCTCTTCCTTGTCAGACACCATACCACCACTGCCCAGTTAGTGGTCACATCACCCCCACCCCCCCATCTCTTCCTTGTCAGAAACCATACCACCACTGCCCAGTTAGTGGTCACATCATCCCCCCCCCCCTTCTTCCTTGTCAGACACAACATACCACTGCCCAGTTAGTGATCACATCACCCACACCCCCCCATCTCTTCCTTGTTAGACACCATACCACCACTGCCCAGTTAGTGGTCACATCACCCCCATACCTTCTTCCTTGTCAGACACAACACCACCACTGCCCAGTTAGTGGTCACATCACCCCCCCCCCCTTCTTCCTTGTCAAACACAACACCACCACTGCCCAGTTACTGGTCACATCACCCCCACCCCCACCTCTTCCTTGTCAGACACAACACCACCATTGCCCAGTTACTGGTTACATCCCCCCCCCCCCCTTCTTCCTTGTCAGACACAGCACCACCACTGCCCAGTTAGTGGTCACATCACCCCCACCCCCCTTCTTCCTTGTCAGACACAGCACCACCACTGCCCAGTTAGTGGTCACATCTCCCCACTCCCCCTTCTTCCTTGTCAGACACAGCACCACCACTGCCCAGTTAGTGGTCACATCACCCCCCCCCCCTTCTTCCTTGTCAGACACAACATACCATGCCCAGTTAGTGGTCACATCACCCCCACCCCCCTTCTTCCTTGTCAGACACAACATACCATGCCCAGTTAGTGGTCACATCACCCCACCCCCCTTCTTCCTTGTCAGACACAACACCACCAATGCCCAGTTAGTGGTCACATCACCCCCCCCCCCCTCTTCCTTGTCAGACACAACACCACCACTGCCCAGTGTGGTCACATCACCCCCCCCCCCCTTCTTCCTTGTCAGACACAACACCACCACTGCCCAGTGTGGTCACATCACCCCCCCCCCCTTCTTCCTTGTCAGACACAACATACCACTGCCCAGTGTGGTCACATCACCCCCACCCCCCTTCTTCCTTGTCAGACACAACACCACCACTGCCCAGTGTGGTCACATCACCCCCCCCCCCCCCTTCTTCCTTGTCAGACACAACATACCACTGCCCAGTGTGGTCACATCAACCCCCCCCCCCTTCTTCCTTGTCAGACACAACATACCACTGCCCAGTGTGGTCACATCACCCCCACCCCCCTTCTTCCTTGTCGGACACAACATACTACTGCCCAGTGTGGTCACATCACCCACACCCCCTTCTTCCTTGTCAGACACAACATACCACTGCCCAGTGTGGTCACATCACTCCCCCACCCCCCTTCTTCCTTGTCAGACACAACATACCACTGCCCAGTTAGTGGTCACATCACCCCCACCCCCCCTTCTTCCTTGTCAGACACAACAACCACTGCCCAGTTAGTGGTCACATCACCCCACCCCACACCCCCCTTCTTCCTTCAGACACAACATACCATGCCCAGTTAGTGGTCACATCACCCACACCCCCCTTGTCCCTTTCTTCAGACACAACAACCACTGCCCAGTTAGTGGTCACATCACCCCACCCCCCTTCTTCCTTGTCAGACACAACAGACCACTGCCCAGTTAGTGGTCACATCACCCACCACCCCCCTTCTTCCTTGTCAGACACAACAGACCCACTGCCCAGTTAGTGGTCACATCACCCCCCCCCCCTTCTTCCTTGTCAGACACAGCACCACCACTGCCCAGTTACTGGTCACATCCCCCACTCCCCCTTCTTCCTTGTCAGACACAACACAACCACTGCCCAGTTAGTGGTCACATCACCACCCCACCCCCCTTCTTCCTTGTCAACACACACCCGCCCATCTTCCTTCACCCCCTTCTCCTGTCAGACACACACCACCCGCCCCCCCCCCCCTCTCTTCCTTGTCAGACACATCACCTCTCCCCCTTCTTCCTTGTCAGACACATCACCCCCCCCTTCTTCCTTGTCAGACACATCACCCCCCCCCCCCTTCTTCCTTGTCAGACACACACACCACCCCCCCTTCTTCCTTGTCAGACACATACAACCCCCTTCTTCTTGTCAACACATCCGCCCCTCCTAGACACATCACCCCCCCCTTCTTCCTTGTCAGACACATCACCCCCCCTTCTTCCTTGTCAGACACATCACCCCCCTTCTTCCTTGTCAGACACATCACCTCCCCCTTCCTTCCTTGTCAGACACACCCCCCCCCCTTCTTCCTTGTCAGACACATCACCCCCCCCCTTCTTCCTTGTCAGACACATCACCCCCCTTCTTCCTTGTCAGACACATCACCTCCCCTTCTTCCTTGTCAGACACATCACCCCACTCCTGCACACATCCTCCCCCTTCTTCGTTGTCAGACACATCACCACCCCTTCTTCCTTGTCAGACACATCACACACACCCCTTCTTCCTTGTCAGACACATCAATCCCCCTTCTCCTTGTCAGACACATCACTCCCACTTCTTCCTTGTCAGATACATCCCCCCCCCTTCTTCCTTGTCAGACACATCACCCCCCCTCTTTTCCTTGTCAGACACATCACTCCCCCCTTCTTCCTTGTCAGACACATCACTACCCCTTCTTCGTTGTCAGACACATCACTACCACCCTTCTTCCTTGTCAGACACATCACACACCCCCCCTTCTTCCTTGTCAGACACATCAATCCCCCTTCTTCCTTGTCAGACACATCACTCCCCCCTTCTTCCTTGTCAGATACATCCCCCCCCCTTCTTCCTTGTCAGACACATCCCCCCCCCCTTCTTCCTTGTCAGACACATCAACCCCCCTTCTTCCTTGTCAGACACATCACTCCCCCTTCTTCCTTGTCAAACACATCACCCCCCCCCCCCTTCTTCCTTGTCAGACACATCACCCCCCCCCCCTTCTTCCTTGTCAGACACATCACCCCCACCCCTCCCCCCTTCTTCCTTGTCAGACACATCACTCCCCCTTCTTCCTTGTCAGACACATCACCCCCCCCCCCCTTCTTCCTTGTCAGACACATCACTCCCCCCTTCTTCCTTGTCAGACACATCACCCCGCCCCCCTTCTTCCTTGTCAGACACATCACCCCCCTTCTTCCTTGTCAGACACATCAGTCCCCCTCTCTTCCTTGTTAGACACATTACCCCCCCCCCCCCCTTCTTCCTTGTCAGACACATCACCCCCCTTCTTCCTTGTCAGACACATCACTCCCCCCCTCCTTCTTCCTTGTCAGACTCAACACCATACCACTGCTCACTTCCTGCTCACTGCAACACCCCCTCCCCCGCCCAGCCCCTTCTTCCTTGTCAGGGCAGGGAAGGTATATAACACACCACCACCGATGTGCAGTGTGTGGTCGCCTCCCCCTCCCCCCCTCCCTCTTCCTTGTCATACATCATCACCGAGCCCCAGTTGCTGCTTACCTCACCTCTCTCCTCCTTCCTTCTTGTCAGACACAACACCATCGCTTCCCAGTTTGTGGTCGCTTCACCCCCCCCCCCCCCCCGCCCCTCTTCCTTGTCAGGCCATGGAAGGTCTCCAACACAACACCTGGAGAAGCTTCTGTGCATAACTCAACCTTTTTCTTTTGTCTCTGTGCCATTTTCTAAGCTCCAGCTTCTTTCTCTGTCCCATTTTCTAAGCTCCAACTTCTTTCTCTGTCCCATTTTCTAAGCTCCAACTTCTTTCTCTGTCCCATTTTCTAAGCTCCAACTTCTTTCTCTGTGCCATTTTCTAAGCTCCAATTCTTTCTCTGTCCCATTTTCTAAGCTCCAGCTTCTTTCTCTGTCCCATTTTCTAAGCTCCAATTCTTTCTCTGTCCCATTTTCTAAGCGCCACTTCTTTCTCTGTCCCATTTTCTAAGCGCCAGCTTCTTTCTCTGTCCCATTTTCTAAGCGCCAGCTTCTTTCTCTGTCCCATTTTCTAAGCGCCAGCTTCTTTCTCTGTCCCATTTTCTAAGCTCCAGCTTCTTTCTTTGTCCCATTTTCTAAGCTCCAACTTCTTTCTCTGTCCCATTTTCTAAGCGCCAGCTTCTTTCTCTGTCCCATTTTCTAAGCGCCAGCTTCTTTCTCTGTCCCATTTTCTAAGCTCCTCACTTCCTTTTTTTTTCCTGAGGTCCAACGTTGTCTTCTTCTTTTTGTTTGTTTGGTGTCCCATTTTCTGAGCTCAAACTTTTTTTTTGTTGTTTTCTGTCCAATTTTATGTGCTTCAGCTTCTCTTTTTCGTTTTCCGTCCCATTTTCTGAGCTCTGTAGTGGCATAATCTTAAACCGCTCACTCCGGTTCCGCCAGACACTGCATTGTTGTCGAGTCTCATCGATGGTGTTCAATGGTGCCTGTTCTGATCCAACATTCGCAGGACATCACCTGCTAAGGGCCATACTGACAATAATTGGTTCATCGCGGAACCAGCGTGAGTGAGCAAGCGCCCCCCCCCCCCCTCCTCCATATTGAGACCACCTCCACGTTCCCCCAGTGACATCCCTATGACACTACTGATACCGACCGCTTTAAATTCACAACGGACACAGACGTGGATGTGAATCAACCCCCCCCCCCCCCTCTCTCTCTCTCTCCCTTCAATGGCAGCTAGCTTACAGGGACCATGGCAGCTTGTCCATCCTCTGCCCACAGGAGCTCCATGCAGACACATCACTCTGTCCTGAAGACAGAACCCTGTGTGTCCCCTGCCCACAGGAGCACTCTCTATGTTTATGCAGACACATCACCATGTCTGGCCACACCACTGGTGGGACAGTCAACGTCCCCCTGACTGGGTCCCTCCTCAACAAGTCCTGTCACCTGTGGTGGGCGCCTACCTCAAAACACAGCAGCTGCACGGGCTGGGGGATGTAGCACGGCCCCACGTATCTCTCCCTTGTGAACCCGTCCACTGCCTCGCCTGAAACACACAACACACACACACACACACACACACACACACACGCACACACCCACACCCACACACGCACACACACACACGCGCGCGCGCGCACACACACACACACGCGCGTGCGCACACACACACACACACACGCACACGCACACACACACTGGCATTCACGCTAAAATATTCACGAATGCACCCGACTGAAGCTAAAATTCTACAAGGACAACAACAATATCAACTGCCACCGCAACCATTACAAGAACCTAAACGAGACGAAGGAATACAACAATGATAAACAAACAAAATACCGTCGACTAAATAGCAGTCTCCTCAGTTATGCCCCTGTAATGTGCTGCTTTTGAATGATGTTCTTTGATTTCAAAATCTCTCTCTCTCTCTCTCTCTCTCTCTCTCTCTCTCCTCCCTCTCTCTCTCCTCTCCCTCCCCCCTCTCCCTGCCTCGCTCTCTCAGTGAAACACTGTGTGGACCAAACACAAGCACAGGAGGAGGGAAGGGGGTGGGTTGGGTGGGGGGGGGGGGGGCAGGCACAGGGCGGAAGGATGTACACAGAACTTAATGCTGCCATCCTTCTGTGGGCGGTACTCAGGCAATTGCGTCTCTCAGTGTTGTTGCCCAACTTTTCCGACCAACATAGCAGGCGTCTGTATCTCTCGGGCCTGGTTGACGCCAGAATGACTAATGAAAGGGAGCGTACAGTACAGCCCTGTCATGAAGCCTCTGGCTAGTTTGGAACTCCATAGCATCATATTCAGCATCCCCATCCTCACTGATAAGCACTTAGAAGAAAAGGCTCAGATTCAGTGTCCCTTTATGCCTTGCCGTGCCCCCCTACACCACACACCCATCCTTCCTGAACGAGGTGACCCAGGTCTGGCTACTACAACTCATCATCATAACATAGGGGCCAGACCAGGTTATTTGGTACAACTAAACCGCTGGGCCGTTTCAGTACAGGGGGATTTCCCCTCGGAGTTAACTTTGGTTCTGATTCCACTTCCCAAGACGTCCTTCCAATGAAACTATAAATCGAGGTTCCGTGTGTGAACGCACGCATACCATCTTGCATACACGTTAACCCCCATCACCATGTTTCGGAGGAGAAAAGCAAGTTTGGCCGTTGGTATGGATACTATAGTATACACATAGCATGCACCGAAATAATGACAAAATGAACAAAGAACCGACGGACTGATATTCGACTGAACGACACGGGTAATGACTGAACGCAGGGGAGCTAACTACTGTCCTACACACCATGCACCAGACTGCAGGGGAGTTAACTACTGTCCCACACACCATGCACCAGACAGCAGGGGAGCTAACTACTGTCTCACACACCATGCACCAGACAGCAGGGAACCAACTACTGTCCCACACACCATGTACCAGACAGCAGGGGAGCTGACTACTGTCCCACACACATGCACCAGACAGCAGGGGAGCTAACTACTGTCCCACACACCATGCACCAGACAGAAGGGGAGCTAACTACTGTCCCACACACCATGCACCAGACAGCAGGGGAGCTAACTACTGTCCCACACATCATGCCCCAGACAGAAGGGGACTTAACTACTGTCCCACACACATGCATCAGACAGCAGGGGAGCTAACTACTGTCCAACACACCATGCCCCAGACAGCAGGGGAGTTAACTACTGTCCCACACACCATGCACCAGACAGACAGCAGGGGAGTTAACTACTGTCCCACACACCATGCACCAGACAGACAGCAGGGGAGTTAACTACTGTCCCACACACCATGCACCAGACAGACAGCAGGGGAGCTGACTACTGTCCCACACACCATGCACCAGACAGACAGCAGGGGGGTTAACTACTGTCCCACACACCATGCACCAGACAGACAGCACGGGAGCTAACTACTGTCCCACACACCATGCACCAGACAGACAGCAGGGGAGCTAATTTACTGTCTCACACACCATGCACCAGACAGACAGCAGGGGAGCTAACTACTGTCCCACACATCATGCACCAGACAGACAGCAGGGGAGCTAACTACTGTCCCACACACCATGCACCAGACAGCAGGGGAGCTAATTACTGTCCCACACACCATGCACCAGACAGCAGGGGAGCTAATTACTGTCCCACACACCATGCACCAGACAGACAGCAGGGGAGCTAACTACTGTCCCACACACCATGCACCAGACAGGCAGCAGGGGGAGCTCACTACTGGCCCACACACTATGCACCAGACAGACAGCAGTGGAGCTAACTACTGTCCCACACACCATGCACCAGACAGACAGCAGGGGAGCTAAGTACTGTCCCACACACCAGGGGAGCTTACTACTGTCCCACACACCATGCACCAGATAGACAACAGGGGAGCTAACTACTGTCCCACACACCATGCACCAGACAGCAGGGGAGTTAACTACTGTCCCACACACCATGCACCAGACAGACAGCAGGGGAGTTAACTACTGTCCCACACACCATGCCCAAGACAGCAGGGGACTTACTACTATTCCATGCACCTGACAGACAGCAGGGGAGCTAACTACTGTCCCACACACCATGCACCAGACAGCAGGGGAACTAACTACTATCCCACACACCATGCACCAGACAGACAGCAGGGGAGCTAACTACTGTCCCACACATCATGCATCAGAGAGACAGCAGGGGAGCTAACTACTGTCCCACACACCATGCACCAGAGAGACAGCAGTGGGGTTAACTACTGTCCCACACACCATGCACCAGACAGCAGGGGAGTTAACTACTGTCCCATACACCATGCACCAGACAGACAGCAGGGGAGCTAACTACTGTCCCCACACACCATACACCAGACAACAGGGGAGCTAACTACTGTACCGCACACCATGCACCAGACAGCAGGGGAGTTATATACTGTCCCACACACCATGCACCAGACAGCAGGGGAGCTAACTACTGTCCCACACACCATGCACCAGACCGCAGGGGAGTTAACTACTGTCCCACACACCATGCATCGGAAAGAGAGCAGGGGAGCTAACTACTGTCCCACACACATGCTCCAGACAGACAGCGGCACAGGGGAGCTGACTACTGTCCCACACACCATACACCAGACAGCAGGGGAGTTAACTACTGTCCCACACACCATGTAGCAGACAGACAGCGGCGCAGGGGAGCTCACAACTGTCCCACACACCACACACCAGACAACAGGGAGCTAACTACTGTCCCACACACCATGCAACAGACATGCAGCAGCAGAGTTATCTACTGTCCCACACACCATGCATCAGACAGACAGCAGACACATCATGCACCATGCATCATGCACATGACAACAGGGGAGCGAACTACTGTCCCAAATACCATGCATCAGACAGCAGGGGAGCTAACTACTGTCCCACACACCATGCATCAGACAGACAGCAGGGGAGCAAACTGCTGTCCCACACACCATGCATTAGACAGACAGCAGGGGGGTTAACTACTGTCCCACACACCATGCACCAGACAGCAGGGGAGCTAACTATTGTCCCACACACCATGCACCAGACAGCAGGGGAGCTAACTACTGTCCCACACACCATGCACCAGACAGCAGGGGAGCTAACTACTGTCCCACACACCATGCAAAAGACAGACAGCAGGGGAGCTAACTACTGTCCCACATATCATGCATCAGACAGACAGCAGGGGAGCTAAGTACTGTCCCACACACCATGCACCAGACAGACAGCAGGGCAGTTAACTACTGTCCCACACACCAGACAGACAGTAGGGGAGCTAACTACTGTCCCACACACCATGCTTCAGACACCAGACAGCAGGGGAGTTAACTACTGTCCTACACACTATGCACCAGACAGATAGCAGGGGAGCTTACCACTGTCCCACACATCATGCACCAGACAGACAGCAGGGAGCTAACTACTGTCCCACACATCATGCACCAGACAGACAGCAGGGGAGCAAACTACTGTTCCATACACCATGCACAAGACAGACAGCAGGGGAACTAATTACTGTCCCACACACCTGCACCAGACAACAGGGGAGCTAACTACTAATCCATACACCATACACCAGACAGACAGCAGGGGAGCTAACTACTGTCCCACACACCATGCACCAGACAGCAGGGGAGCTAACTACTATCCCATGCACCAGACAGACAGCAGGGGAGCTAACTACTGTCCCACACATCATACACCACACAGACAGCAGGGCAGCTAACTACTGTCCCACACACCATGCACCAGACAGACAGCACGGGAGCTAAATACTGTCCCACACACTATGCACCAGACAGACAGCAGGGGAGCTTACTACTGTCCCACACACCATGGACCAGAGAGACAGCAGGGGGTTAACTACTGTCCCACACACCATGCAGCAGTCAGCAGGGCAGCTAACTACTGTCCCACACATCATACACCAGACAGACAGCAGGGCAGCTAACTACTGTCCCACACACCATGGACCAGACAGACAGAAGGGGAGCTGACTACTGTCCCACACACCATGCACCAGACAGACAGCAGGGAAGCTGACTACTGTCCCACACACCATGGACCAGACAGACAGCACGGGAGCTAACTACTGTCCCACACACCATGCACCAGACAGACAGCAGGGAGTTAATTACTGTCCCACACACCATGCACCAGACAGGCAGCAGGGGAGTTAAATACCGTCCACACACCAGGCATCAGACAGACAGCAGGGAGCTAACTACTGTCCCACACACCATGCACCAGACAACAGGGGAGCTAACTACTGTCCCACACACCGTGCACCGGACAGACAGCAGGGGAGTTAACTACTGTCTCCACACACCATGTTGCAGATAGCAGGGGAGCTAACTACTGTCCCACACACCATGCACCAGACAGACAGCAGGGGAGTTAACTACTGTCCCACACATCATGCGCCAGACAGCAGGGGAGCTAACTACTGTCCCACACACCATGCACAAGACAGACAGCAGGGGGGATAACTATTGTCCCCACACACCATGCACCAGACAGACAGCAGTCCCACACACCATGCACCAGACAGTAGGGGAGCTAATTACTGTCACACACACCATGCACCAGACTGTAGGGGAGTTAACTACTGTCCCACACACCATGCACCAGACAGCAGGGGAGTTAACTACTGTCACACACACCATGCACCAGACAGACAGCAGGGGAGTTAACGACTGTCCCACACACGATACACCAGACTGCAGGGGAGTTAACTACTGTCCCACACATCATACACCAGACAGACAGCAGGGTAGCTAACTACTGTCCCACACACCATGGACCAGACAGACAGAAGGGGAGCTAACTACTGTCCCACACACATGCACCAGACAGACAGAAGGGGAGCTGACTACTGTCCCACACACCATGGACCAGACAGACAGCACGGGAGCTAACTACTGTCCCACACACCATGCACCAGACAGACAGCAGGGGAGTTAATTACTGTCCCACACACCATGTACCAGACAGGCAGCAGGGAAGTTAAATACTGTTCCACACACCAGGCATCAGACAGACAGCAGGGGAGCTAACTACTGTCCACACACCATGCACCAGACAACAGGGGAGCTAACTACTGTCCCACACATAATTCACCAGACAGACAGCAGGGGAGTTAACTACTGTCTCACACACCATGTAGCAGACAGCAGGGGAGCTAACTACTGTCCCACACACCATGCACCAGACAGACAGCAGGGGAGTTAACTACTGTCCCACACATTATGCGCCAGACAGCAGAGGTGCTAACTACTGTCCCACACACCATGCACAAGACAGACAGCAGGGGAGATAACTACTGTCCCACACACCGTGCACCCCAGACAGACAGCAGTCCCACACACCATGCACCAGACAGTAGGGGAGCTAATTACTGTCACACACACCATGCACCAGACTGCAGGGGAGTTAACTACTGTCCCACACACCATGCACCAGACAGCAGGGGAGTTAACTACTGTCACACACACCATGTACCAGACAGACAGCAGGGGAGTTAACTACTGTCCCACACACCATACACCAGACTGCAGGGGAGTTAACTACTGTCACACACACCATGCACCAGACAGACAGCAGGGGAGTTAACTACTGTCCCATACACCATGCACCAGACAGCAGGGGAGCTAACTATTGTCACACACACCATGCACCAGACAGCAGGGGAGTTAACTATTGTCCCACACACCATGCACCAGACAGCAGGGGAGTTAACTACTGTCCCACACACCATGCACCAGACAGCAGGGGAGTTAATTACTGTCCCACACACCATGCACCAGACAGACAGCAGGGGAGTTAACTACTGTCCCACACACCATACACCAGACTGCAGGGGAGTTAACTACTGTCCCACACACCCATGCACCCCAGACAGACAGCAGGGGAGCTAACTACTGTCACACACACCATGCATCAGACAGCAGGGGAGTTAACTACTGTCCCACACACCATGCACCAGACTGCAGGGGAGTTAACTACTGTCCCACACACCATACACCAGACTGCGGGGGAGTTAACTACTGTTCCACACACCATGCACCAGACTGCAGGGGAGTTAACTACTGTCACACACACCATGCACCAGACTGCAGGGGAGTTAACTACTGTCCCACACACCATGCACCAGAAAGCAGGGGAGTTAACTACTGTCCCACACACCATGCACCAGAGAGCAGGGGAGTTAACTACTGTCCCACACACCATGCACCAGACAGCAGGGGAGTTAACTACTGTCCCACACACCATGCACCAGACAGCAGGGGAGTTAACTACTGTCCCACACACCATGCACCAGACAACAGGGGACCTAACTACTGTCCCACATACCATGCACCAGACAGCAGGGGAGTTAACTACTGTCCCACACACCATGCACCAGACTGCAGGGGAGCTAACTACTGTCCCACTCACCGTGCAACAGAACTAGCTCTCCGATGTGGAAGAAGATGGGGAAGGTGGAGGGGGTGTGTTCGATCTCCTCCACGTAGCCGTTCTCCAGACGAACCCGGATCTTCTCCTTCGTCATTCCCTAATTGCAGGCAACACCATACAGTGGAAAGGAATTAGCGACTTCCCAAGCTGGACCTCTGTGTGTGTGTGTGTGTGTGTGTGTGTGTGTGTAGTGTGTGTGTGTGTGTGTGTGTGTGTGTGTGTGTGTGTGTGTTGTGTGTGTGTGTTGGTGTGTGTGTTGTGTGTGTGTGTGTGTGTGTGTGTGTGTGTGTGTGTGTGTGTGAGTGCGCGCGCACGCGTGTGTGTGTGTGTATGTGTGTGTGTGTGTGTGTGTGTGTGTGTGTGTGTGTGTGTGTGTGTGTGTGTGTGTATGTGTGTGTGTGTGTGTGTGTGTGTGTGTGTGTGTGTGTGTGTGTGTGTTCGCATACCTGCGCACAAGGGTGTTTGTTTGGATGTGTATGTTTGTGTATGTATGCGTACGTATGTTTGCATGTGTGAACCTGAACACTAGATTATTAAAATCAGTCTTATTTCGGATTATTACCCCCCCCTCCCCCCCCAATACACACACACTCACTCACACTAAGCTACACTACACTAAACACACAAAAACACACACACACATAGAGACACACTAACACACATGTAATGACACTGACTGTGGCACTGAATCCAGTCTCTTGTCCAAATAACCTGAGGCACACACCGCGCATGCGCACTCATACACACAGCGACTTCATATTTTTTTCCCAATTTGCCTCACACACACACACACACACACACACACACACACACACACACACACACACAGGCACACACACACACATACACACACACCCCACACACCACACGCCACGCGCGTAAAACTACACGAAGCCGACACAGTGACTGACCCAGTATACTGTCAGGTTACACTGGCGCTTTCACACACAACCTCAAAGAAATGATGGAGTTTAGCCCCCCCCCCCCTTCTCCCCTAAAAAATCCCACTAAATAACTTACATTTGAAAAGCGGCTTCTTTTCATCAAAGTTGAACGCCGAATTAAATGAAACAGGCCGTCGCATTTGTATAACATTTGGTGTGTTTTCTTATAACATTCCATCTGAACTTTGACGGAAAGAAAACAGCCCTGAATTCACTGGAACAGGCCAATCAAAGCGTTCACTTGGTGTTTGTGGGACACCGAATGTGTTTTTTTAATTACATGTTCTCTGAATTTTGACGTACAGAGGAGACCATCAAATTGACAGAAGTGTGGCAACTGGAGCATTTACCTGGCTTCTATATAACTTGTAATATGTTTTCTTATTACACTCGCTTTGAACTTTGACGGACAGAAAACACGGGATAAACTGAAGTAGCCAACCAGAGCGTTTTAAGATTTGTGTAACACTGAATGTGCTCTCTGATTACGTTAGCTTTGGCCGACAGAAAATTTGACGGATCAAACTTACATCAGAAAGCCAGAGAGCGTTGAAAGCAGAAAGCGACCTCTGAACTCAAGTATACCCGACTTTCTTCCCGCTCCCCCCCCCCTCCTCCAGTTCATTTTCTCTCCCCCCCCCTCCCGCCCTGTGTGTGTGGCCGGACCTGGAAGGAGGGCTGGTCGAGGAAGATGCCGGTGCAAATGCGGATGGCGGACAACCTCCACAGGCGGTACTTGAGGGGCGGTTCCAGGTGCTGGAACCTGCTGAAGGCGTCCTCTATGTCCTCGATGCTAATGGCCAGCAGCTGGTAGAGGGACAGCAGACACACACACTGAATCACCTGTCTGACTGTTCCACGGGAAAAGCACCACAAGTGGCGGAATGGGTGACACTCACCCAGGAAGTGAGCGAGAGAGAACCCTGGATCAAGTCTCCTACCGAACATTTTTTTTCTCCCCTTTCGCCCAGCCCCCCTCCTCTGTATCTCTTTAAGTGATGGTCTGGCTGCTAGAATCATTATCTTGGTGACGTCTTCAGCTAGGTATATCTGGCAACAGGAGCCGTATACATCTGTCCAACACACACCTGCAAAAAAACAGTTGTCAGTACAGTACTGAAAAAGCAGACACGCTTATTGTGATGATGGATTCTTTCTGATCTTCTGTTCTACTAATTCACCTGGCACCTTCATCACCTCCCCCCTCCCACTGCCCCACTTCCTTCCTTCTACTGCCCCCATCCTCACGGCTTCTTCTTCCTTCTTCCTTGTTCTTCCTCCCGCTGGTCAAGACGGCTGCATCGCCCTGACTCAGACATTGCAGCAACCCCACACCCTCCCCCTCTCTATCCCATAATCATCCCCCTTCCTCTCCATCCTTTCCACACCCGCCCTACCTTCAAACATCTTACCCACCCACCCTTTCGTTCACACTGGCTTTGGCATCCTTGAGTGAAAGATCACGTGTTCATGTTGACCTTTTCTAAATGTGTGTCACCTGATATGTATGGTGAACAAGATGACCTCTTCTTTTATGTCACATGTATGACGTCTATCTGACTTGGTGCGTCCATTTCACATTGCCCCATGATTAGAGCCAAATGTTTATCATTCTGCCGACAATCTAATATTTCCGATTTATTCTCACAGAGTTGGCGAAAGTTTGCGTCAGTTAAAACAAGTAAGACTGTTTCAAGGGTTGATTCTATGTGGCTTCACTTGATTCATTCAATATGAGAAATCAACCAATCACACCCTACTCAGCCATATTTGGCAAGATAACTGTCAGGCCAGTGTTGGTCGTATATTCAGCATTGTATTTATATTGACGAGGAAGACCAAGAAACGCCTGGACGCGGGACATGGAAGCGGACACCAGGCAGATGGGTTACAGCTAGGGAGAAATAGAAAAGATTGCCCAGGACCGTGGTCGTTGGCGTGCAGTTGTTGATGGCCTATGCTTTAGCAAGAACAGTTATATTGACACCTCTTTCTGGAAGAACCTGCATCAAACGATCGTGTCTTCAGAGGATGTAACTTATTTTTCTGATGCAACATTTGCCAGGAGTATCATTTAACATGTCATTTCTCAGTGGTCGAAGCAATGAATGCAAACTGCTAAAAATCTCTACGGATAATGTTGTAATGAATTGCAACCATAACGATTTAGTTACATCTACGCCCTTGCAATGGTGGAAAAGGTCCTGTCAATATTCATCAGCCTGAGGAGTTTGATGATCCCAATGCTTTTACTTGCTCAGAAAAATGCAGTGATAAAGTTATCATGAACATACACACGCACGCACGCGAAAACAAACAATCAAAACCCAAACCCAACCAACCAACCAAAAAACGCACACGCACAAAGACAAGAACTGTGTGAGTTCACAGACCCACTTGTTTACACATGCCAGTCAAAAAACAAACTGTGATTAACTTGTCCAGACAAAAAAAACTATTTGTGGCGTTATACTACGTCAGCGTGCTCTCTCCTGTGGAAGAGTAGCTCCAATTTCACCCAGAGAAATACCTTGAAGTGAAGGACTCCTGCACTGCAATTCGTTTCTTATCAATTCTCGTCAGCTTTAAACATTATTAAAAATTGTAACAACGTAACTGTTTCCAAATCATATTTTGAATTTTCTGTGTCACTGGACTCGCTGATTAAGCTGTGAAGAAGAATGCGGCTTGAAAGGAATAATGTATTTCGATCTTCCGTGTTGTGTTCTTCCGTGTTCCGTGTTGAGTACCACCATAACAAAATGTGTGGATGGAGAGATAGGGAAGAAAGGGAAGGGGGATGGGGGTGGGGGTGGGGGATGGGAGGAGGGCGAGAGGGAGCAGGAACAGACCGACAAAAGGTGTTCTGGAAGAAGACAAAGAATGATTTTGAAACTGTATGTAGTGTTGCAAATGAAGAGCAGCGCATTCTGTAGCCAGACCATTGACTTTCACGACATTGAACTCGGCGTCGAGGTGGTGACAGGTCAATACTATCTGGTGACAGGTCAATACTATCTGGTGACAGGCCAGTCCTAGCTGGTGATAGGTCAATACTATCTGGTGACAGGTCAGTACTAGCTGGTGACAGGTCAATACTATCTGGTGACAGGTCAGTACTATCTGGTGACAGGTCAATACTGTCTGGTGACAGGTCAGTACTAGATGGTGACAGGTCAATACAATCTGGTGACAGGTCAGTACTATCTGGTGACAGGTCAATACTGTCTGGTGACAGGTCAGTACTAGATGGTGACAGGTCAATACAATCTGGTGACAGGTCAGTACTAGCTACTAGCTGGTGACAGGTCAATACTAGTTGGAGACAGATCAATACTATCTGGTGAAAGGTCAATACTATCTGGTGACAGGTCAAAACTAGCTACTAGCTGGTGAGAGGCCAATACTATCTGGTGACAGGTCAACACTAGCTTCTAGCTGGTGACAGGTCAATACTAGCTGGTGACAGGTCAGTCCTAGCTGGTAACACTAGCTGGTGACAGGTCAATACTAGCTGGTGACAAGTCAATACTAGCTGGTGACACTAGCTGGTGACAGGTCAATACTAGCTGGTGACAGATCAATACTAGCTGATGACACAAGCTGGTGACAGGTCAATACTAGCTGGTGACAGGTCAATACTAGCTGGTGACAGGTCAATACTAGTGACAGGTCAATACTAGTGACAGGTCAATACTAGCTGGTGACAGGTCAATACTAGTGACAGGAAAATACTAGCTGGTGACAGGTCAATACTAGTGACAGGTCAATACTAGCTGGTGACAGGTCAATAGTAGTGAAAGGTCAATACTAGCTGGTGACAGGTCAATACTAGCTGGTGACAGAACACTACTAGTGACAGGTCAATACTAGCTGGTGAAAGGTCAATACTAGCTGGTGACAGGTCAATACTTGCTGGTGACATGTCACCACTAGTGACAGGTCAATACTAGCTGGTGACAGGTCAATACTAGTGACAGGTCAATACTAGCTGCTGACAGGTCAATACTAGTGACAGATCAATATTAGCTGGTGACATGTAAATACTAGCTGGTGACAGGTCAATACTGGTGACAGGTCAATACTAGCTGTGACAGGACAATACTAGTGACAGGTCAATACTAATGACAGGTCAATAATAGTTGGTGACAGGTCAATACTAGTGACAGGTCAATACTAGCTGGTGACAGGTCAATACTAGCTGGTGACAGGTCAATACTAGTGACAGGTCAATACTGGCTGGTGACAGGTCAATACTGGTGACAGATCAATACTAGTGACAGGTCAATACTAGTGACAGGTGAATACTGGCTGGTAACGGGTCAATACTAGCTGGTGACAGGTCAATACTAGCTGGTGACAGGTCAATACTAGCTGGTAACAGGTCAATACTAGCTGGTAACAGGTCAATACTAGTGACAGGTCAATACTAGCTGATGTCAGGTCAATACTAGTGACAGATCAATACTAGCTGGTGACAGGCCAATACTAGCTGGTGACAGGTCAATATTAGTGACAGGTCAATACTAGTGACAGGTCAATACTAGCTGGTGACAGGACAATACTAGCTGGTAACAGGTCAATACTAGTGACAGGTCAATACTTGCTGGTGACAGGTCAATACTAGCTGGTGACAGGTCAATACTGGTGACAGATCAATACTAGTGACAGGTCAATACTAGTGACAGGTCAATACTGGCTGGTAACGGGTCAGTACTAGCTGGTGACAGGTCAATAGTAGCTGGTGACAGGTCAATACTAGTGACAGGTCAATACTAGCTGGTAACAGGTCAATACTAGTGACAGGTCAATACTAACTGGCGACAGGTCAATACTGGCTGGTAACAGGTCAATACTAGCTGGTGACAGGTCAATACTAGCTGGTGACAGGTCAATACTAGTGACTGCTTAATACTAGTGCCAGGTCAATACTAGCTGGTGACAGGACAATACTAGCTAGTGCTGTATTGGGGGGAGCCGGAATCGACGACATGGAAAATGCCAACAATGAAGCACCTGCAGCTCCCCCCCCCCCCTCCCATTCACTGTTCCTTCACATGTTCCGCCTTTGTTCCTGATGTCGGAAGAAAAGCTTGCAGACATTCTTGGTCAGCCTGTCTGTTAATGCACTCCACATTTCCCTGTGTGCATACACTGTGAAGTGTCACTGACGTAGGCCTGGTTGGCTAGGTGTTGGCCTTGGTGTATTGACCCTCCCCGCTTGTGCCCCAACATCCGCTCCATCTTCTACCTCCATCCCACTAAACTCTCCACGTCCCCCCCCCACCCCCCCCCTGACTAGGACGCCGGTCTCAGACACTTTTCAGAATTCCCTCTCTACCGCTAGTGACCTGGAAACGAGTCTTACACTTTCCCCTCCACCACCCCCCCCCCAACCTGCCTAACCCTGCACGTCCATCGCTCATCCATCCCCTCTCTCCCACACTCTCTGCCCAACATTCCCCCTTATCCTGACCTTGCACGTCCATCGCTCATCCCCCACCCTCTCTCCCACACTCTCTGCCCAACATCCCCCCATATCCTGACCCTGCACGTCCATCGCTCATCCACCCCCTCTCTCCCACACTCTCTGCTCAACATCCCCCCTTATCCTGACCCTGCACGTCCATCGCTCATCCCCCACCCTCTCTCCCACACTCTCTGCCCAGCATTCCCCCTTATCCTGACCTTGCACGTCCATCGCTCATCCACCCCCTCTCTCCCACACTCTCTGCGCAACACCCCCCCCCCCCCCCCCCCACACACACACTTATCCTGACCTGCACGGCGGTTGCGTAGCCCCCCCTCTCCACCCCCCCCCCCCCCCTCCCGCTGACCTGCACTCCAGTCTCGCACTTGACGGTGGCGCTGCGTGGTTTGCCGGTCAGCACGCCCAGCTCGCCCAGCACGTTGCCCACCGTCAGGAAGTCCAGCACGCGGCTCGTGTACTTAGGCTCCCCGTCCGCTGAGTCCCCCGCCACAGGGATGTTCAGCTCCAGCTGCCCCGGGAACACACGGGCGGAGGGGTGGGGTGGGGGTGGGGGTGGGGAGTGATCGTATATGTGGGTTGGAAGCGGATGTGGTGGATGTGAAGGGGGTGGGTGGGTTGGAGATGAGTAGGTGATAAGGTGACAAGATCAACGGAAAATGTAGATGATGACGTTGATGATGATGATACTGATGATGATGATGATGATGATGATGATGATGATGATGATGATGATGATGATGATGATGTGATGAATGATGACGATGATATAATGATGATGATATGTAAGATTGGAAATCACCCCAACAGCAATATTGAAAGTACCAGCAGCATAACAACAGCAGCATAACAAATACAGGAGTGTACTACTACCATGACCATTAGTATTACTACTATTACTACTAGTTACTACTGACACTATTACTTATTCCTAACACTAAAATTGACAATAATGAAATCATCAGCAGCAGCAGCAGCATCATTGTCAACAAGCCGTAACAATCATTTGGATATAAAGCTTTAAGTGTTTGAGAGAGAGAGGTGGACAGAGAGAGAGAGAGAGAGGGGGGGAGTGGACAGTAGAGAGAACGGGAGAGAAGAGGGAGAAGAGAGAGAGAGAGAGAGAGAGAGAGAGAGAGAGAGAGAGAGGGAGAGGCAGACAGACAGACAGACAGAGATGGGCTAGGTGCCGGGAGAAAGAGAAAAGGTGGGAAACGCATGATGTACCCACTGTGTACGATGTTCACTAATAATACCTTTCCTTCCACATGCTTTTCCTTGTTGTCTCTCCCCCACCCCCTTCCCCATCTCTGCCCGCAAAATGCATTCTCAGATGGGATTCATTGCGCCAGTGGTCAAGAGGTGAGAAGAGGAGGGTCAGTACCTTGACCAGTCCTGACAAGATGATGGCCACCCCTGTAGTGGGCTCGTCCTGCCTCATGATGATGTCACCGTACTCGTAGTTCATCAGGCGGGCACGTGACTGTGGGACACAGACAGCTGACGACGTCAAACACTCTAGGTGACTGTGGGACACAGACAGCTGACGACGTCAACACTCTACGTGACAGTGGGACATAGACAGCTGACGACGTCAACACTATACGTGACTGTGGGACACAGACAGCTGACGACGTCAACACTCTACGTGACTGTGGGACACAGACAGCTGACGACGTCAACACTCTACGTGACTGTGGGACACAGACAGCTGACGACGTCAACACTATACGTGACTGTGGGACACAGACAGCTGACGACGTCAACAATGTACGTGACTGTGGGACACAGACAGCTGACGACGTCAACAATGTACGTGACTGTGGGACACAGACAGCTGACGACGTCAACACTACACGTGACTGTGGGACACAGACAGCTGACGATGTCAACAATGTACGTGACTGTGGGACACAGACAGCTGACGACGTCAACACTCTACGTGACTGTGGGACACAGACAGCTGACGACGTCAACACTCTACGTGACTGTGGAACACAGACAGCTGAGACGTCAACACTATATGTGACTGTGGGACACAGACAGCTGACGACGTCAACACTCTACGTGACTGTGGGACACAGACAGCTGACGACGTCAATACTCTACGTGACTGTGGGACACAGACAGCTGACGACGTCAACACTCTACGTGACTGTGGGACACAGACAGCTGACGACGTCAACACTCTACGTGACTGTGGGACACAGACAGCTGACGACGTCAACACTCTACGTGACTGTGGGACACAGAGACAGCTGACGTCAACACTATACGTGATCTTCAGGACTCACCTGTCTCCACACACCTCGTGTCTCCAGCAGCCCCCAGACTCTACTAAGTCCTCTTGCAGTCTAATTCCCTCTCCACCCCCCGCCTGTCCTCTCTCTCCTCCCCATCACGTGACCCTGCTTTCCCACCTGGATGAAGTGGAGGAGGTCCTGGTTGTCGGCGATCCAGGGCACGTTCTGCAGGATCTTCTCTGTGGAGGGCAGGGGCACCCTGGGGGTGACGTCAGCAGCTGCTTCATCTTGCTCTCCACCATCTGACCCCCGGCACCAGGCAGAGAGACAGAGAGAGAGAGAGAGAGAGAGAGAGAGAGAGAGGGGGGGAGCGTGGGAGTGACGAGAAACACGCCTGTTTGAGAGTGACAGATTGAGAGACATGGAGAGAGAAAGAGAAACAGAGGAGGGAAAGGGAGAGGTGGGAAGAAAGAAAGAAAGAGAGAGCGAAACAAAGAGCAAGAGAGGGAGACTGAGACAGAGACATAGAGAAGAAGAAGAAGAAGAAGAAGAAGAAGAAGAAGAAGAAGAAGAAGAAGAAGAAGAACAACAACAACAACAACAACAACACAACAACAACAACAACAACAACAAGAATCTGGCCATTGCTTTTAACTTTCTGAATATCGTGGGCGACCCCTTGTTGCCGGGTTTTGCTCTATGGGCCAACAGGCTGAGTCGCACTTTATTTTATCTTATTTTATTTTACTTTTTAACATGCGCGCTGGTGACCTACTCGTTTTTGAGTGAACCAGTCTACTAGGAAGAAGAAGAAGAAAAGGAGAAAAGAAGAAGAAGAAAGAAAAGAAGAAGAAAAAGAAGAAGAAGAAGAAGAAGACCTTCGATGACCCGTCTCACTGAAGATCTGATGTGAACTTCAATGGCCTTTCACGGGCACACAGCTGAAAGCACAGGGATCTCCTCACTCAGACAATGCCTCACATCCTCACCCAGACGCCCGTCTACACCCATTACCTCCCCTCACGCGCTTCCTACACCCCTCTCCCCAGAGGAAACCGCCATGTCCACTACTCAGTGACAATGATCTCACGCAAACTCCTCTCCATTCTCCGCCTGTGCCAAGCAGATCGCTACCACCCCATTCTTCTTGTAATCTAGCGAACTATCCCCCCCCACAACATCCATCCATCCATCCCCAACCAACTTCCCCCCCCCCCCTCTCTCCCCCCTTCCTCCACCCTCTGCCGCTGTCACACCTACCGCTTCTCCCCACCCTGTGCTGCTGTGACACCTACCCCCATGAGCTCGTTGCCTTGCCCCCTCCCCCCTCCACTGTGACACCTACCCCAATGACGTCGTTGCCCTGCCCCCCTCCCCCACCTCCACTGTGACAAACCCCCATGAGGTCGTTGCCCTGCCACCCCTGTGACACCTACCCCCATTTGCCCTGTACCCCCCCCCCCCCACAATCTATCCCCATAGGTCGTTGCCCCCCCCCCCCCCCCCCCCCGTGACACCTACTCCCATGAGTCGTTTCCCTGCTTCCACCACCCCCCCCCCCCCTGTGACACATACCCCCATGAGGTCGTTGCCCTGCTCCCCCCCCCCCCCCTGTGACACCTACCCCCATGAGGTCGTTGCCCTCCCCCACCTCCACTGTGACACCCCCATGAGGTCGTTGCCCTGCCCCCCACCTGTGACACCTACCCCATAAGTCGTTGCCCTGCCCCCCCTCCCCTGTGACACCTACCCCCATGAGGTCATTGCCACCCACCCATTGTGACACACCCCATGAGGTCGTTGTCCCCCCCCCCCCTCTATTGTGACACCCCCATGAGGTCGTTGCCCTGCTCCCCCCCCTGTGACACCTACCCCATGAGGTCGTTGCCCTCCCCCCCCTCCATTGTGACACCCCCATGAGGTCGTTGCCCTGCTCCCCCACCTGTGACACCTACCCCCATAAGGTCGTTGCCCTGCCCCCCCTCCCCTGTGACACCTACCCCCATGAGGTCATTGCACCCACCCATTTGACACCCCCATGAGGTCGTTGTCCCCCCCCCCCCCCTCTATTGTGACACCCCCATGAGGTCGTTGCCCTGCTCCCCCACCTGTGACACCTACCCCATGAGGTCGTTGCCCCCCCCCCCCTCCATTGTGACACCCCCATGAGGTCGTTGCCCTGCTCCCCCACCTGTGACACCTACCCCCATGAGGTCGTTGCCCTCCCCCCCCCCCTCCACTGTGACACCACCATGAGGTCGTTGCCCTCCCCCCCCCCCTCCACTGTGACACCACCATGAGGTCGTTGCCCTGCTCCCCCACCTGTGACACCTACCCCCATGAGGTCGTTGCCCTCCCCCCCCCCTCCACTGTGACACCACCATGAGGTCGTTGCCCTGCTCCCCCACCTGTGACACCTATCCCCATGAGGTCGTTGCCCTGCCCCCTCCCCCCCCCCCCCCCCCGTGACACCTATCCCCATGAGGTCGTTGCCCTGCCCCCCCTCCCCCCTGTGACACCTACCCCATGAGGTCGTTGCCCTGTCCCCCCCACCCCCACCCCGTGATACCTATCCCCATGAAGTCGTTGCCCTGCCCCCCCATCCCCTGTGACACCTATCCCCATGAGGTCGTTGCCCTGCTCCCCCCCCCCCCCATGACACCTACCCCCATGAGGTCGTTGCCCTGCCTTCCCCCTGTGACACGCATCCCAATGAGCTTGTTGCCCTGCCTCCCCCATCCCCTTGACACCTAGCCCCATGAGGTCATTGCCCTTCCATCCCCCCCACCCCCCGACACCTACCGCCACGAGGTCGTTGCCCTGCCCACCCCCCTCCCCACCCGTGACACCTACCCCCATGAGGTCGTTGCCCTGCTCCCACCCCCACTGTGACACCTACTCCCATGAGGTCGTTGCCCTGACCGCCCCCCCCCCCCACACCCGTGACAACAACACCCATTAGGTCATTGCCCTGCCCCCCCCCCCCCCCGTGACACCAACCCACATGAGGTCGTTGCACTGCCCCCCCCCCCCCCCGGACACCTATCCCCATGAGGTCGTTGCCCTGCCACCATCCCCCCCCCCACCCCCGACACCTACCCCCATGAGGTCGTGGCCCTGCCTCCCCCCCTCCCCCCCGGGACCCCAACGCCCATGAGGTGGTTGCCCTGCTCCGGCCCCCACCCCCCCCCCCGGACACCTGCCCCCATGAGGTCGTTGCCCTGCCTCCCTTCCCCCCCGTGACACCTACCCCCAAGAGGTCGTTGCTCAGCTCCCCCCC
Organism: Conus canariensis; assembly: GCA_033310375.1. Lineage (NCBI taxonomy): Eukaryota > Metazoa > Mollusca > Gastropoda > Neogastropoda > Conidae > Conus > Conus canariensis. Next base: position 60,688,041 of record CM065737.1, read on the forward strand.
CCCCACCATGACACCTACCCCCATGAGGTCGATACCCTGCCCCCCCCCCCCCCATGACACCTATCCCCATGAGGTCGTTGCCCTGCTCCACCCCCCCCCCCCCCCCCCTGTGACACCTACCCCATGAGGTTGTTGCCCTGCTTCCGCCCCCCCCCTCCCCCCGGACACCTGCCCCCATGAGGTCGTTGCCCTGCCCCCCTCCACCCCCGTGACACCCCCCCCACCGATGAGGTCGTTGCCCTGCCCCCTCCCCCCCTGACACCTACCCCCATGAGGTCGTTGCCCTGCCTTCCCCCTGTGACACCTACCCCCATGAGGTTGTTGCCCTGCCTCCCATACCCCCTTGACACCTACCTCGATGAGGTCATTGCCCTTCCCTCCCCCCCCCCCCCCCCGCGACACCTACCGCCAGGAGGTCGTTGCCCTGCCCGTCCCCACCCCCCCTCCGTTACACTTACCCATGAGGTCGCTACCCTGCTCCCCCCCCTGCCCCTCCCCCCCCCCCCCCCCCCGTGACACCAACCCCGATGAGGTCGTTGCCATTAACGCCCCCCCCCCTCCCATGACACAAACCCCCATGAGGTCGTTGCCCTGCCCCCCTCCCCCCCTGTGACACCTATCCCCATGAGGTCATTGCCCTGCCCACCACCGTGACGCCTACCCCCATGAGGTCGTTGCCCTGACCCCCCCCCTCCCCCCCCCCCCATGACACCTATCCCCATGAGGTCGTGCCTGCCCCCCCCCCCCCCCCCCCCCCCGATGACACCTACCCCAATGAGGTTCGTTCACCTGCTCCGCCCCCCCCCCCCCCCCCTGTGACACCTCCCCCATGAGGTCGTTGCCCTCCCCCCCCCCCATGACACCTACCCCCATGAGGTGTGCCCTCCCCCCCTCCCCCTGTGACACCTACCCCCATGAGGTCGTTCCCTCCGCCCCACCCCCCCCATGACACCTACCCCCATGAGGTCGTTGCCCTGTCCCCTCCAACCTACCCAATGAGTCGTGCCTGCTTCCCCCCCCCCCCAACCCCCCTGTGTCACCTATCCACCTACCCCCATGAGGTCGTTGCCCTGCCCCCCCCCCCCACCCCTCGTGACACCTACCCCCATGAGGTCATTGCCCTGCCCCCCCTCCCCCCCGACACCTGCCCCCATGAGGTCGTGGCTCTGCCTCCCCCCACCCCACCTGTGACACCTACCCCCATGAGGTCGTTGCCCTGCCACCCCCCCCTCCCCTGATACCTAACCCCACAAGGTCGTTACCCTCTCCCCCCCCCCCCAATGAAATCGTTGCCCTGTCCCCCCCCCCCCCCCCCTGTCACATCTACCCCATGCGGTCGTTTCCCTGCCCACCCCCCACCCCACCCCCTGTGACACCTACCCCGATGAGGTCGTTGCCCTGCGCCCCCCATGACACGTACCCCCATGAGGTCGTTGCCCTTCCCCCTCCCTGTGCCGCAGTGACATTTACCACCTCCCCCCTCCCTGTGCCACTGAGACATTTACCCCCTCCCTATACCACTGTGACATCTACCCCCTCACTGTGCTGCTGTGAACATTTACCACCTCCCCCCTCCCTGTACCACTGTGACATCTACCCCCTCCCTGTGCCTCAGTGACATTTACCACCTCCCCCCTCCCTGTGCCGCTGAGACATTTACCTCTTCCCTACTCCCTGTGCCGCCGAGACTTTTACCCCCTCCACCCTCCCTGTACCACTGAGACATTTACCCCCTCCCTGTGACGCTGTGACATGTACCCCCCTTCCCCCTCCCTGTACCACTGTGACATTTACCCCCTCCCTGTGGCGCTGTGACATTTACCCCCTCCCCCATCCCTGTGCCACTGTGACATTTACCGCCTCCACCCTCCCTGTACCACTGAGACATTACCCTTCCCCCTGTACACGTGACATTTACCCCCTCCTTGCCACGGAATTACCCCCTCCTGTGTACAATTACACCTCCACTCCCTGTGCTGCTGTGACATTTACCCCCTCCCCCGTCCATGACCACTGTGACATCTACCCTCCCTGTGCCTAGTGACATTTACACCTCCCCTCCCTGTGCGCTGAACATTTACCTCTTCCCTACTCCCTGTCCGCCGAGACTTTACCCTCCACCTCCGTACCACTGAGACATTTACCCCTCCCTGTACGCTGTGACATGTACCCCCCTTCCCCTCCCTGTACACTGTGACTTACCCTCCTGTGGCGCTGTGACATTTACCCCTCCCCCATCCCTGTGCCACTGGACATTTACGCTCCACCTCCTGTACCATGAGACATTTACCCTCTCCCCTCCTGTACCACTGTGACTTTACCCCCTCCCCCTCTGCCCTGTGAGATTACCTCCTGTGACTGTGACATTTACCACCTCCCCCTCCCTGTGCTGCTGTGACATTTACCCCCCCCCCCATGTCCACTGTGACATCCCCTGTGCCGCATGCACTTACCCCCTCCCTGTGCTGCTGTGACATTTACCCCCTCCCTGTGCTGCTGTGACACTTACCCCCTCCCCCCTTCCTGTACCACTCTGACATTTACCTCCTCCCTGTGCCGCTGAGACATTTACCCCCTCCCCTGTACCACTGTGACATTTACCCCCTCCCTGTGCCGCTGTGACATGTATCCCCACCCTGTGACGCTGTGACATTTACCCCCCTCTGTGCCGCTGTGACATTTACCCCCTCCCTGTGCCGCTGAGACATTTACCCCCTCCCTGTATCGCAGTGACATTTACCCCCTCCCTGTGCCGCTGAGACATTTACCCCCTCCACCCTCCTGGTGCCGCTGTGACATTTACCCCCTCCCTGTGCCGCTGTGACATTTACCCCCTCCACCCTCCCTGTGACATTTACCCCCTCCCTGTGCCACTGCGACATTTACCCCCTCCCCCTCCCTGTGACATTTACCCCCTCCCCCTCCCTGTGCCGCTGTGACATTTACCCCCTCCCCCCTCCCTGTGCTGCGGTGACATTTACCCCCTCCCCCCTCCCTGTACACTGTGACATTTACCCCCTCCCCCCTCCCTGTACCACTGTGACATTTACTCCCTCCCTGTGCTGCTGTGACAGTTACCCCCCCCCCCCCCCCCCTGTGCCGCTGAGACTTTTTTTCCCACAAAGATTTTAATGCAACATTACAAGAGTTGACAGGCACGCAAAAAGAGGACAGTGCGCAGAGACAAATCAAAACTATTTCCGTTTCAGTTGCTACAGAAAAAATCAACTGGACGATAACAAAAAAACAAATCAATATACATCCACCTATGCATACTTTCACTTATATACACATAAACATGAAAACATTCGCATACACACACCCACACCACCCACACACACACACACATAGATAGATAGATAGAGAGAGAGAGAGAGAGAGAGAGAG
>CM065737.1:60691527-60746527 GCA_033310375.1 Conus canariensis
TTTCCCTGTGTGCATACACTGTGAAGTGTCACTGACGTAGGCCTGGTTGGCTAGGTGTTGGCCTTGGTGTATTGACCCTCCCCGCTTGTCCCCAACATCCGCTCCATCTTCTACCTCCATCCCACTAAACTCTCCACGTCCCCCCCCCACCCCCCCCTGACTAGGACGCCGGTCTCAGACACTTTTCAGAATTCCCTCTCTACCGCTAGTGACCTGGAAACGAGTCTTACACTTTCCCCTCCACCCCCCCCCCCAACCTGCCTAACCCTGCACGTCCATCGCTCATCCATCCCCTCTCTCCCACACTCTCTGCCCAACATTCCCCCTTATCCTGACCTTGCACGTCCATCGCTCATCCCCCACCCTCTCTCCCACACTCTCTGCCCAACATCCCCCCATATCCTGACCCTGCACGTCCATCGCTCATCCACCCCTCTCTCCCACACTCTCTGCTCAACATCCCCCTTATCCTGACCCTGCACGTCCATCGCTCATCCCCCACCCTCTCTCCCCACACTCTCTGCCCAGCATTCCCCCTTATCCTGACCTTGCACGTCCATCGCTCATCCACCCCCTCTCTCCCACACTCTCTGCGCAACCCCCCCCCCCCCCCCCCCACACACACACTTATCCTGACCTGCACGGCGGTTGCGTAGCCCCCCCTCTCCCACCCCCCCCCCCCTCCCGCTGACCTGCACTCCAGTCTCGCACTTGACGGTGGCGCTGCGTGGTTTGCCGGTCAGCACGCCCAGCTCGCCCAGCACGTTGCCCACCGTCAGGAAGTCCAGCACGCGGCTCGTGTACTTAGGCTCCCCGTCCGCTGAGTCCCCCGCCACAGGGATGTTCAGCTCCAGCTGCCCCGGGAACACACGGGCGGAGGGGTGGGGTGGGGGTGGGGGGTGGGGAGTGATCGTATATGTGGGTTGGAAGCGGATGTGGTGGATGTGAAGGGGGTGGGTGGGTTGGAGATGAGTAGGTGATAAGGTGACAAGATCAACGGAAAATGTAGATGATGACGTTGATGATGATGATACTGATGATGATGATGATGATGATGATGATGATGATGATGATGATGTGATGATGATGATGATGATGTGATGATGATGACGATGATATAATGATGATGATATGTAAGATTGGAAATCACCCCAACAGCAATATTGAAAGTACCAGCAGCATAACAACAGCAGCATAACAAATACAGGAGTGTACTACTACCATGACCATTAGTATTACTACTATTACTACTAGTTACTACTGACACTATTACTTATTCCTAACACTAAAATTGACAATAATGAAATCATCAGCAGCAGCAGCAGCATCATTGTCAACAAGCCGTAACAATCATTTGGATATAAAGCTTTAAGTGTTTGAGAGAGAGAGGTGGACAGAGAGAGAGAGAGAGAGGGGGGGAGTGGACAGTAGAGAGAACGAGGAGAGAAAGAGGAGAGAGAGGGAGAGAGAGAGAGAGAGAGAGAGAGAGAGAGAGAGGGAGAGGCAGACAGACAGACAGACAGAGATGGGCTAGGTGCCGGGAGAAAGAGAAAAGGTGGGAAACGCATGATGTACCCACTGTGTACGATGTTCACTAATAATACCTTTCCTTCCACATGCTTTTCCTTGTTGTCTCTCCCCCACCCCCTTCCCCATCTCTGCCCGCAAAATGCATTCTCAGATGGGATTCATTGCGCCAGTGGTCAAGAGGTGAGAAGAGGAGGGTCAGTACCTTGACCAGTCCTGACAAGATGATGGCCACCCCTGTAGTGGGCTCGTCCTGCCTCATGATGATGTCACCGTACTCGTAGTTCATCAGGCGGGCACGTGACTGTGGGACACAGACAGCTGACGACGTCAATACTCTAGGTGACTGTGGGACACAGACAGCTGACGACGTCAACACTCTACGTGACAGTGGGACATAGACAGCTGACGACGTCAACACTATACGTGACTGTGGGACACAGACAGCTGACGACGTCAACACTCTACGTGACTGTGGGACACAGACAGCTGACGACGTCAACACTCTACGTGACTGTGGGACACAGACAGCTGACGACGTCAACACTATACGTGACTGTGGGACACAGACAGCTGACGACGTCAACAATGTACGTGACTGTGGGACACAGACAGCTGACGACGTCAACAATGTACGTGACTGTGGGACACAGACAGCTGACGACGTCAACACTACACGTGACTGTGGGACACAGACAGCTGACGATGTCAACAATGTACGTGACTGTGGGACACAGACAGCTGACGACGTCAACACTCTACGTGACTGTGGGACACAGACAGCTGACGACGTCAACACTCTACGTGACTGTGGAACACAGACAGCTGAGACGTCAACACTATATGTGACTGTGGGACACAGACAGCTGACGACGTCAACACTCTACGTGACTGTGGGACACAGACAGCTGACGACGTCAATACTCTACGTGACTGTGGGACACAGACAGCTGACGACGTCAACACTCTACGTGACTGTGGGACACAGACAGCTGACGACGTCAACACTCTACGTGACTGTGGGACACAGACAGCTGACGACGTCAACACTCTACGTGACTGTGGGACACAGAGACAGCTGACGTCAACACTATACGTGATCTTCAGGACTCACCTGTCTCCACACACCTCGTGTCTCCAGCAGCCCCCAGACTCTACTAAGTCCTCTTGCAGTCTAATTCCCTCTCCACCCCCCGCCTGTCCTCTCTCTCCTCCCCATCACGTGACCCTGCTTTCCCACCTGGATGAAGTGGAGGAGGTCCTGGTTGTCGGCGATCCAGGGCACGTTCTGCAGGATCTTCTCTGTGGAGGGCAGGGGCACCCTGGGGGGTGACGTCAGCAGCTGCTTCATCTTGCTCTCCACCATCTGACCCCCGGCACCAGGCAGAGAGACAGAGAGAGAGAGAGAGAGAGAGAGAGAGGGGGGGGGGGAGCGTGGGAGTGACGAGAAACACGCCTGTTTGAGAGTGACAGATTGAGAGACATGGAGAGAGAAAGAGAAACAGAGGAGGGAAAGGGAGAGGTGGGAAGAAAGAAAGAAAGAGAGAGCGAAACAAAGAGCAAGAGAGGGAGACTGAGACAGAGACATAGAGAGAAGAAGAAGAAGAAGAAGAAGAAGAAGAAGAAGAAGAAGAAGAAGAAGAAGAACAACAACAACAACAACAACAACAACAACAACAACAACAACAACAAGAATCTGGCCATTGCTTTTAACTTTCTGAATATCGTGTGCGACCCCTTGTTGCCGGGTTTTGCTCTATGGGCCAACAGGCTGAGTCGCACTTTATTTTATTTTATTTTATTTTACTTTTTAACATGCGCGCTGGTGACCTACTCGTTTTTGAGTGAACCAGTCTACTAGGAAGAAGAAGAAGAAAGAAGAAGAAGAAGAAGAAGAAGAAAAGAAGAAGAAGAAGAAGAAGACCTTCGATGACCCGTCTCACTGAAGATCTGATGTGAACTTCAATGGCCTTTCACGGGCACACAGCTGAAAGCACAGGGATCTCCTCACTCAGACAATGCCTCACATCCTCACCCAGACGCCCGTCTACACCCATACCTCCCCTCACGCGCTTCCTACACCCCTCTCCCCAGAGGAAACCGCCATGTCCACTACTCAGTGACAATGATCTCACGCAAACTTCTCTCCATTCTCCGCCTGTGCCAAGCAGATCGCTACCACCCCATTCTTCTTGTAATCTAGCGAACTATCCCCCCCCCAACATCCATCCATCCATCCCCAACCAACTTCCCCCCCCCCCTCTCTCCCCCCTTCCTCCACCCTCTGCCGCTGTCACACCTACCGCTTCTCCCCACCCTGTGCTGCTGTGACACCTACCCCCATGAGCTCGTTGCCTTGCCCCCTCCCCCCTCCACTGTGACACCTACCCCAATGACGTCGTTGCCCTGCCCCCCTCCCCCACCTCCACTGTGACACCCCCATGAGGTCGTTGCCCTGCCACCCCCTGTGACACCTACCCCCATTTGCCCTGTACCCCCCCCCCCCCTGACATCTATCCCCATGAGGTCGTTGCCTCCCCCCCCCCCCCCCCGTGACACCTACTCCCATGAGGTCGTTGCCCTGCTTCCCCCCCCCCCCCCCTGTGACACATACCCCCATGAGGTCGTTGCCCTGCTCCCCCCCCCCCCCCTGTGACACCTACCCCCATGAGGTCGTTGCCCTCCCCCACCTCCACTGTGACACCCCCATGAGGTCGTTGCCCTGCTCCCCCACCTGTGACACCTACCCCCATAAGGTCGTTGCCCTGCCCCCCTCCCCTGTGACACCTACCCCCATGAGGTCATTGCACCCACCCATTTGACACCCCATGAGGTCGTTGTCCCCCCCCCCCTCTATTGTGACACCCCCATGAGGTCGTTGCCCTGCTCCCCCACCTGTGACACCTACCCCATGAGGTCGTTGCCCTCCCCCCCCCTCCATTGTGACACCCCCATGAGGTCGTTGCCCTGCTCCCCCACCTGTGACACCTACCCCCATAGGTCGTTGCCCTGCCCTCCCTTACACCTACCCCATGAGTCTTGCACCACCATTGTGACACCCCCATGAGGTCGTTGCCCCCCCCCCCCCCCTATGTGACACCCCATGAGGTCGTTGCCCTGCTCCCCCACCTGTGACACCTACCCCATGAGGTCGTTGCCCTCCCCCCCCCTCCATTGTGACACCCCCATGAGGTCGTTGCCTGCTCCCCACCTGTGACACCTACCCCATGAGGTCGTTGCCCTCCCCCCCCCCCCCACTGTGACACCACCATGAGGTCGTTGCCCTCCCCCCCCCCTCCACTGTGACACCACCATGAGGTCGTTGCCCTGCTCCCCCACCTGTGACACCTACCCCATGAGGTCGTTGCCCTCCCCCCCCCCTCCACTGTGACACCACCATGAGGTCGTTGCCCTGCTCCCCCACCTGTGACACCTATCCCCATGAGGTCGTTGCCCTGCCCCTCCCCCCCCCCCCCCCCCCGTGACACCTATCCCCATGAGGTCGTTGCCCTGCCCCCCCTCCCCCTGTGACACCTACCCCATGAGGTCGTTGCCCTGTCCCCCCCACCCCCACCCGTGATACCTATCCCCATGAAGTCGTTGCCCTGCCCCCCCATCCCCTGTGACACCTATCCCCATGAGGTCGTTGCCCTGCTCCCCCCCCCCCCCATGACACCTACCCCATGAGGTCGTTGCCCTGCCTTCCCCCTGTGACACGCATCCCAATGAGCTTGTTGCCCTGCCTCCCCCATCCCCTTGACACCTAGCCCCATGAGGTCATTGCCCTTCCATCCCCCCCACCCCCCGACACCTACCGCCACGAGGTCGTTGCCCTGCCCACCCCCCTCCCCACCCGTGACACCTACCCCCATGAGGTCGTTGCCCTGCTCCCACCCCCACTGTGACACCTACTCCCATGAGGTCGTTGCCCTACCGCCCCCCCCCCCCCACCGTGACAACAACACCCATTAGGTCATTGCTGCCCCCCCCCCCACCCCCCGTGACACCAACCCCATGAGGTCGTTGCACTGCCCCCCCCCCCCCCCCCGGACACCTATCCCCATGAGGTCGTTGCCCTGCCACCCCCCCCCCCACCCCCGACACCTACCCCCATGAGGTCGTGGCCCTGCCTCCCCCCCTCCCCGGACCCCTACGCCCATGAGGTGGTTGCCCTGCTCCGGCCCCCCCACCCCGCCCCGACACCTCCCCCATGAGGTCGTTGCCCTGTCTCCCTTCCCCCCTGTGACACCTACCCCCAAGAGGTCGTTGCTCAGCTCCCCCCCCCCCACCATGACACCTACCCCCATGAGGTCGATACCCTGCCCCCCCCCCCCCCATGACACCTATCCCCATGAGGTCGTTGCCCTGCTCCACCCCCCCCCCCCCCCCCCCCCTGTGACACCTACCCCCATGAGGTTGTTGCCCTGCTTCCGCCCCCCCCCTCCCCCCGGACACCTGCCCCCATGAGGTCGTTGCCCTGCCCCCCCTCCACCCCCGTGACACCCCCCCCACCGATGAGGTCGTTGCCCTGCCCCCTCCCCCCCATGACACCTACCCCCATGAGGTCGTTGCCCTGCCTTCCCCCTGTGACACCTACCCCCATGAGGTTGTTGCCCTGCCTCCCATACCCCCTTGACACCTACCTCGATGAGGTCATTGCCCTTCCCTCCCCCCCCCCCCCCCCCCCGCGACACCTACCGCCAGGAGGTCGTTGCCCTGCCCGTCCCCACCCCCCCTCCATTACACTTACCCATAGTCGCTACCCTGCTCCCCCCCCTGTCCCCTCCCCCCCCCCCCCCCCCCGTGACACCAACCCCGATGAGGTCGTTGCCATTAACGCCCCCCCCCCTCCCATGACACAAACCCCCATGAGGTCGTTGCCCTCCCCTCCCCCCCTGTGACACTATCCCCATGAGTCATGCCCTGCCCACCACCGTGACGCCTACCCCATGAGGTCGTTGCCCTGACCCCCTCCCTGCCCCCCCTCCCCCATGACACCTAATCCCATGAGGTCGTGGCCCTGCCCCCCCCCCCCCCCCCCGAGACACCTACCCCAATGAGGTCGTTCACCTGCTCCCGCCCCGCCCCCCCCCCCCCCCCCTGTGACACCTGCCCCCATGAGGTCGTTGCCCTACCCCCCCCCCCCCCATGACACCTACCCCCATGAGGTTGTGGCCCTCCCTCCCCCCTCCCCCTGTGACACCTACCCCCATGAGGTCGTTCCCTCCCGCCCCACCCCCCCCCCAGTGACACCTACCCCCATGAGGTCGTTGCCCTGTCCCCCTCCCGACACCTACCCCAATGAGGTCGTGGCCCTGCTTTCCCCCCCCCCCCCAACCCCCCTGTGTCACCTATCCACCTACCCCCATGAGGTCGTTGCCCTGCCCCCCCCCCCACCCCTCGTGACACCTACCCCCATGAGGTCATTGCCCTGCCCCCCCTCCCCCCCGACACCTGCCCCCATGAGGTCGTGGCTCTGCCTCCCCCCACCCCACCTGTGACACCTACCCCCATGAGGTCGTTGCCCTGCCACCCCCCCCCCCCCTGATACCTAACCCACAAGGTCGTTACCCTCTCCCCCCCCCCCCAATGAAATCGTTGCCCTGTCCCCCCCCCCCCCTGTCACATCTACCCCATGCGGTCGTTTCCCTGCCCACCCCCCACCCCACCCCCTGTGACACCTACCCCGATGAGGTCGTTGCCCTGCGCCCCCCATGACACGTACCCCCATGAGGTCGTTGCCCTTCCCCCTCCCTGTGCCGCAGTGACATTTACCACCTCCCCCCTCCCTGTGCCACTGAGACATTTACCCCCTCCCTATACCACTGTGACATCTACCCCCTCACTGTGCTGCTGTGAACATTTACCACCTCCCCCCTCCCTGTACCACTGTGACATCTACCCCCTCCCTGTGCCTCAGTGACATTTACCACCTCCCCCCTCCCTGTGCCGCTGAGACATTTACCTCTTCCCTACTCCCTGTGCCGCCGAGACTTTTACCCCCTCCACCCTCCCTGTACCACTGAGACATTTACCCCCTCCCTGTGACGCTGTGACATGTACCCCCCTTCCCCCTCCCTGTACCACTGTGACATTTACCCCCTCCCTGTGGCGCTGTGACATTTACCCCCTCCCCCATCCCTGTGCCACTGTGACATTTACCGCCTCCACCCTCCCTGTACCACTGAGACATTTACCCCCTCTCCCCTCCCTGTACCACTGTGACATTTACCCCCTCCCTGTGCCACTGTGAGATTTACCCCCTCCCTGTGGTACTGTGACATTTACCACCTCCCCACTCCCTGTGCTGCTGTGACATTTACCCCTCCCCCGTCCATGTACCACTGTGACATCTTACCCCCTCCCTGTGCCCAGTGACATTTACACCTCCCCCTCCCTGTGCCGCTGAGACATTTACCTCTTCCCTACTCCCTGTGCGCGAGACTTTTACCCCCTCCACCCTCCTGTACCACTGAGACATTTACCCCTCCCTGTGACCTGTGACATGTACCCCCTTCCCCTCCCTGTCCACTGTGACATTTACCCCCTCCCTGTGGCGCTGTGACATTTACCCCCTCCCCCTCCCTGTGCCACTGTGACATTTACGCCTCCACCCTCCCTGTACCACTGAGACATTTACCCCCCTCCCCTGTACCACTGTGACATTTACCCCCTCCCCCCCTGTGCCACTGTGAGATTTACCCCCCCCTGTGTACTGTGACATTTACCACCCCCCTCCCTGTGCGCTGTGACATTTACCTCCCCCCCTGTACCACTGTGACATTTACCCCCTCCCTGTGCCGCAGTGACACTTACCCCCTCCCTGTGCCTGCTGTGACATTTACCCCCTCCCTGTGCTGCTGTGACATTTACCCCCTCCCCTTCGCTGTACACTCTGACATTTACCTCCTCCCTGTGCCGCTGGACATTTACCCCCTCCCTGTACCACTGTGACATTTACCCCCTCCCTGTGCCGCTGTGACATGTATCCCACCCTGTGACGCTGTGACATTTACCCCCTCTCTGTGCCGCTGTGACATTTACCCCCTCCCTGTGCCGCTGGACATTTACCCCCTCCCTGTATCGCGTGACATTACCCCCTCCCTGTGCCGCTGTGACATTTACCCCCTCCCCCTCCTGTGCCGCTGTGACATTACCCCTCCCTGTGCGCGTGACATTTACCCCCTCCCCCTCCCTGTGACATTTACCCCTCCCTGTGCACTGCACATTTACCCCCTCCCCCTCCCTGTGAACCCTCCCTCCCTGTGCGCGGACATTTACCCTCCCCCTCCCTGTGCTGCGGTGACATTTACCCCCTCCCCCCCTCCCTGTACACTGTGACATTTACCCTTCCCCACCTGTAAACACTGGACATTTACTCCACTCTGTGCTGCTGTGACAGTTACCCCCCCCCCCAAACGCTGTGCCCCAGAGACTTTATCCCACAAAATTTATGCACATTACAGAGTTGACAGCACGCAAAAAAGGACATGCGCAGAACAAATCAAAACTATTCCGTTCAGTTGCTACAAAAAAATCAACTGACGATTAACAAAAAAACAAATCAATATACATCCACCTATGATACTTCACTTAATACACAAAAAGAAAACATTGCATACACACACCCACACACACACACACAGAACACACACATAATAGATAGAAGAAGGAGAGAGAGAAAGAGAGAGAGAGAGAAGGAGAATCAAACATATAAAGAAAATACGTCTATGCACCTACATGTATAGTCATACATACAGGTATACATATAACACAGCGTGCATCAATGATCATTACTATAGGTTTTGAAAAGGAAAAGAGCTGTAATAACTTGTGCATAATATTAACTTGGGAAGGGTGGAAAGAACAATACATTTTTCTTTTCTCTTTATCCTTCCCCAAAGCCCTTAAATATTTTTCAGACCGGGGCAATCGTCCATTCAATAAAAAAAAATTCTACAGAGGCACATTTGAATTAATTTTAAGATCACAACAATCATTATTTGTGTTTGAGAGTAGAATTCTTTCCCCCCCTTTTTCCCTTTTTTTTTTCTCCCTTTCTCATTTAGTAAACTGCTGTTTATAGAAAGAGAATTGGTTTATATGCGTTCCAGGTGCTATTGAAATATGTTAGATTATTGTTAATTTTAGCGTTATATTCTTCAATCTTATATCTGGCATTTAACTGTCTTTGGAAAACAAATATATCTGGAAGATTATTTTCCATTTTGCATCTATAAATTTACATCTTGGTAAACATTACAATAAACTCTAAGACAGAATCCACTTATACGTATTCATCCACTCCGAAAATTACTAGTTCACATGAAATTCCAACATTATAAGTGTGTTCACATTTTTCATTCAATAGTTTTTTGACAGATTTCCAAAAATACTTGTGCATATCTGCAATTCCATAAAAAATGTTCAATGGAATCTCTTTCCTCATTACAAAATGAACACTGTAACGTATCGGTTAACCCCATTGCATTCAAAACGATATTAGTCGCAATAATTCGATGTATGATTCTCATTTGCAACCACTTCAGTTTTACATCCTTGATTTTACTGATTTTATAAAACACATTCTTCCAGGAAATGATTGGATTCATTTTTTTCTGACTTCTTTGAGCAACAGTTAGGTTTATTATTGTCTGATGTAAAGTACTCATAATATTGTTTTGCTCCTTTATTGGTGTTTGTTATAATTTTCAATGCATTAGGCACATCATGAATGTAATTAGTATTGTTATTAATTTGTATTCCGTTTTTTCTTAGGTATTGTTTTATTGACGAAATCCTACCATTGTACGTAATAAAGTCAACAGACAAATGTGTAGTTGATATAAATTCTCTATGTTTGAAAAATTCCCCATTTTCTTTCAGAAAATGCCTGATGGAGTATATTCTTTCTTAATTATATTGTTTTGTTTGATGACAGCATTACCTGTTTTGATTTTTTCGTTGTAGAAAACAAGTTCATCTAGCACCTCACAAACATTTTTTGGCGTAATATTGAGGCAAAAGTTTCTATATGCTTTGAAAGTATGGGTCCAAAAAGGGTTCATGTTTGAATAATTTAAACCGTACATTGGTCTGTAACATTCAAAGTTTTTAGGGAAAGGGTACATTTCAACTGCAATATTTATCCATTTATGATTCGTTGTTTTATATTTTCTCAGCCATGAAAGTTTCGGAGCATATATATACCTTTACTGCCGTTTTTCTACTAATCATGTCCCCTTTCCCATTCCAAACAAATTGAAAACGTAACTTTTGGAGTTTTTGTACAAAATGGTCAGGCGGATCAGGTAGCAAAATTCAAAGATGTATTAGTTTAGACAGTATTATAGATTTTAACACAGCTACTCCCAACTGGAGTGATGATTCTTTGTGACCAAATTTTAAATAACATTTTAACCTCTGCGAAATTTTCATTATAGTTAATGGTTTCACAATTATTTAAATCTTGAGTAAACCAGATTCCCACTATTTTGAATTTAGGGGGATTCCATATCATTTTTAGATAAGGGCAATATACATTTTTAAAAATCTTTTTTTATTTCCTAGCCAGATTGTTTGTGTTTTATCACAGTTCATACATAGGCCAGAAATCTTGCTGAATCTGTCAAGGATAAATATGGATCGGTTAAATGATTCTTCGTCACCCTCATTGAATAACTGTGTATCATCTGCAAACTGCGAAATTTTATGTTCAGTATTATTTATTTTTATTCCTTTTATAGATTTGTCTCCCCTGATCATAATAGCTAAAATTTCCACGCACAGGACAAACAAATATGGAGAAATAGGGTCTCCCTGTCTACAACCTCTTTCAACTTTAAACCATTGTGCAGTGTGGCCATTTACACTAACAGTTGATCTGATGTCTTTGTAAAAAGTTTCAACAGCAAACACCATCTCCAAAACCATATCCTTTTAAAACTTTAAACATAAAACTCCAATCAAATGAGTCAAAGGCCTTTTCAAAATCAATGCTAAGTAGTAAGCCAGGAAGATTTTTCATCTGTAGATAGTTAATCAAATCATAAATTAATCTAATATTATCTCTATATTTCTATTAGTTATGAATCCTGTCTGATCCTCATTTATAAGTGTTGGTAGGACGTTCTTAATTCTATTGGAAATAAACGAAGATCCTATTTTGTATATTACATTAAGAAGAGATACAGGTCGCCAATTTTTTACAAATTCCTTAGGTTTATCGCCTTTAGGGATACAGATAATCAGACCTTTTTGTGTTGATGAAAGTTCTCTGTGTTTAAATGCTTCGTTTAGTGACCTCACTACAAACGGT
This sequence comes from Conus canariensis, assembly GCA_033310375.1. Classification (NCBI taxonomy): domain Eukaryota; kingdom Metazoa; phylum Mollusca; class Gastropoda; order Neogastropoda; family Conidae; genus Conus; species Conus canariensis. Next base: position 60,703,373 of record CM065737.1, read on the forward strand.
CCCAGTTGTTTCCAAAAGAATTTAAAGAATTCTACCGTAAATCCATCTGTGCCAGGGCTTTTACCATTTTTCATATTTTTCAGAACTTGGCTAGCTTCCTCTATAGTTATTAGACCATCTAACATCGTTCCTTGTTCTTCTGATAGTTTGGGGATTTCATTAACCAAGCTTTCTAATGCACAATTTTCTACATCTCTTCCCCTATACAAATTCTCATAGAATATTTTCACTTCACTTAGCCGATGTCATATTTACCCCCTCCCTGTGCTGCTGTGACATTTACCCCCTCCACCTTCCCTGTACCACTGTGACATTCACCCCCTCCCTGTGCTGCTGTGACATTTACCCCCTCCCCGTGCTGCTGTGACATTTCCCCCCTCCCTGTACCACTGAGACATTTACCCCCTCCCCCCTCCATGTGCTGCTGTGACATTTACCCCCTCCCCCTTCCCTGTGCTGCTGTGACATTTACCCCCTCCCTGTGACATTTACCCCCTCCACCCTCCCTGTACCACTGTGACATTTACCCCCTCCCTGTGCTGCTGTGACATTTACCCTCTCCCCCCTCCCTGTGCTGCTGTGACATTTACCCCTCCCCCCTCCCTGTACCACTGAGACATTTACCCCCTCACTGTGCTGCTGTGACATTTACCCCCTCCCCCTTCCCTGTGCTGCTGTGACATTTACCCCCTCCCCCTTCCTGTACCACTGTGACATTACACCCTCCTGTGCTGCTGTGACATTTACCCCCTCCCTGTACGACTGTGACATTTACCGCCTCCCTCCTCCCTGTGCTGCTGTAACATTTACCCGCTCCCGCCTCCCTGTGCTGCAGTGACATTTACCCCCTCCCCCCTCCCTGTACCACTGTGACATTTACCCCCTCCCTGTGCCGCTGTGACATTTACCCCCTCCCTGTATCACTGTGACATTTACCCCCTCCATGTGCCACTGTGACATTTACCCCCTCCACCTTCCCTGTACCACTGTGACATTTACCCACTCCCTGTGCTGCTGTGACAATTACCCCCTCCCGGTGCTGCTGTGACATTTACCCCCTCCCCCTCACTGTACCACTGTGACATTTACCCCCTCCATGTGTCGCTGTGACATTTACCCCCTCCCACTTCCCTGTGCCGCTGTTACATTAACCCCCCCTATGCTGCTGTGACATTTACCCCCTCCCCCTCCCTGTGCTGCTGGGACATTTACCCCCTCCCTGTGTCGCAGTGACATTTACCCCCTCCCCCTCCCTGTGCCGCTGGGACATTTACCCCCTCCCCCTCCCTGTGCCGCTGGGACATTTACCCCTCCCTGTGCCGCTGGGATATTTACCTCCTCCCCCTCCCTGTGTCGCAGTGACATTTACCCCCTCCCACTTCCCTGTGCTGCTGTGACATTTACCCCCTCCCTGTGCCGCTGTGACATTTACCCCCTCCCCCCTCCCTGTGCTGCTGTGACATCTACCCCCTCCCCCCTGCCTGTGCCGCTGTGACATTTATCCCCTCCCTGTGCCGCTGTGACATTTACCCCCTCCCCCCTTCCTGTGCTGCTGTGACATCTACCCCCTCCCCCCCTGGGGCCTGTGCCGCTGTGACATTACCCCCCTCCCTGTGCCGCAGTGACATCTACCCCCTCCCTCCTCCCTGTGCACTGTGACATTTGACCCCCCCCCCCCCCCCCCCTGTGCCCCTGATACATTTACCCCCTCCACTCTCCCTTTGATATTTACCCCCTCCCTGTGCCGCTGTGACATTTACTTCCCTCCCCCCTCCCTGTGACATTTATCCCCTCCCTGTGCCACTGTGACATTTACCCCCTCCCTGTACCACTGACATTTACCCCCGCCTGTGCTGCTATGATATTTACCCCCTCCCCCCTCCCTGTGACATTTATCCCCTCCCTGTGCCACTGTGACATTTACCCCCTCCCTGTGCCGCTGATACATTTACCCCCTCCCCCCTCCCTGTGCTGCTGTGACATTTACCCCCTACCCCCTCCTGTCCACTGTGACATTTACCCCCCCCTCCCTGATACCCTGTGACATTTACCCCCTCCCTGTGCCGCTGTGACATTTACCCCCTCACCCTCCTCTGTACCACTGTGACATTTACCCCCTCCCCCCTGTGCCGCTGTGACATTTACCCCCTACACCCTCCCTGTACCACTGTGACATTTACCCCCTCCCCCCTCCTGTGCCGCGTGACTTTACCCCCTCACCTCCCTGTCCTGTGACATTTACCCCCCCCTGTGCCGCTGTGACATTTACCCCTCCACTCCCTGTACCCTGTGACATTTACCCCCCCTCCTCCTGTGCCGCTGTGACATTTACCCCCTACACCCTCCCTGTGCTGCTGTGACATTTACCCCCTCCCCCCTCCCTGTGCCGCTGTGACATTTACCCCCCTCCCCCCTCCCTGTGCTGCTGTGACATCTACCCCCTCACCCTCCCTGTTGCTGCGACATTTACCCTCCCTGTGCCGCTGTACATTACCCCCCCTGTGTCGCTGTGACATTTACCCCCCTCCCCCCCCCGTCTGCTGTGACATTTACCCCCCCCCCTTCCTGGCCGCAGTGACATTACCTCCTCCCTGTGACACCTACCCCCGTTGAGGTCGTTGCCTCCCCCCCCACCACCCCCCTGTGACATTCCCCCGTGAGGTCGTTGTCCTTCCCCTCCCCTGTGTCGCTGTCACCTACCCGGTGAGTCGTTGCCTCGGCCTCTCCGCAGGCCGTCTGCACAGGGCATGGATCTCTCGCAGGTGACACGCTGCGATGCTGGGGGTCTTGACGCCCATGGCCACCTCAGGGTAGTCCTTCTGGAGCAGCCCTGCCCGAAGGAAGGTCACGGGGCATCACCCATACATCACTGGCTTGTGGCACGGTTGTGGGGGTGGGGTGGGGTGGGGGGTTGCCTTCTCATAGTTCTAGTAGGTGGTTTGTCTTGTGCTGTTACACTTGGTGACTTCTAAATGCGTGAATGTGTGAATGGTGACCCATCACGAAGATCGATCTCACTATATGTAAATTATCTGGCGCACGTGTGCGCGCACACGCACACACATATGGATGCACACGCGCACATACGCTCTTTCACCCACACCATAATGTAAATCACACCACACTACAACATACCCATCACATAGGTACCCATCCTCCACTCTCCCATCCCCACTCCATCCCCTCCATTACCCTCACACACACACACACACACACACACACACACACACACACACGACACACGCGTACACTGACACAATGCAATACATAAACAGTCACGTACGCATGCACACACAGACACACGCGCGCGCGCGCACGTACGCACGCACGCACCGATAGCTTTTACAAGGTCCTCGGCAACGTGGCAGCGACATGTAACTACCCTGTGTTCATCCCAGTGTTTCAGCTCTGTGACTGGCTGCCTCCCAGGCCTGACCGTGCCGCTGGCTCAGACTGGAAGACTACCGCCAGACAGCCCATTTCACCCATCAATGGACGTGTCTCTGATTACCACCAGACAGCCCATTTCACCCATCAATGGACGTGTCTCTGACTACCACCAGACAGCCCATTTCACCCATCAATGGACGTGTCTCTGACTACCACCAGACAGCCCATTTCACCCATCAATGGACATGTCTCTGACTACCACTAGATAGCCCATTTCACTCATCAATGGACGTGTCTCTGACTACCACTAGACAGCCCATTTCACCCATCAATGGACGTGTCTCTGACTACCACCAGACAGCCCATTTCACCCATCAATGGACGTGTCTAACTGCCACCAGACAGCCCATTTCACCCACCAATGGACGTGTCTGACTACCACCACACAGCCCATTTCACCCGTCAATGGACGTGTCTCTGACTACCACCAGACAGCCCATTTCACCCATCAATGGACGGGTCTCTGACTACCACCAGACAGCCCATTTCACCCATCAATGGACATGTCTCTGAGTACCACTAGATAGCCCATTTCACTCATCAATGGACCTGTCTCTGACTACCACTAGACAGCCCATTTCACCCATCAATGGACGTGTCTCTGACTACCACCAGACAGCCGATTCACCCATCAATGGACGTGTCTAACTGCCACCAGACAGCCCATTTCACCCATCAATGGACGTGTCTCTGACTACCACCAGACAGCCCATTTCACCCATCAATGGACGTGTCTCTGACTACCACCAGACAGCCCATTTCACTCATCAATGGACGTGTCTCTGACTACCACCAGACAGCCCATTTCACTCATCAATGGACGTGTCTGACTACCACTAGACAGCCCATTTCACCCATCAATGGACGTGTCTGACTACCACTAGACAGCCCATTTCACTCATCAATGGACCTGTCTCTGACTACCACTAGACAGCCCATTTCACCCATCAATGGACGTGTCTCTGATTACCACCAGACAGCCCATTTCACCCATCAATGGACGTGTCTCTGACTACCACCAGACAGCCCATTTCACCCATCAATGGACGTGTCTGACTACCACCAGACAGCCAATTTCACCCATCAATGGACGTGTCTCTGACTACCACCAGACAGCCCATTTCACCCATCAATGGACGTGTCTCTGACTACCACTAGATAGCCCATTTCACTCATCAATGGACGTGTCTCTGACTACCACCAGACAGCCCATTTCACCCATCAATGGACGTGTCTCTGACTACCACCAGACAGCCCATTTCACCCATCAATGGACGTGTCTAACTGCCACCAGACAGCCCATTTCACCCACCAATGGACGTGTCTGACTACCACCACACAGCCCATTTCACCCGTCAATGGACGTGTCTCTGACTACCACTAGACAGCTCATTTCACCCGTCAATGGACGGGTCTCTGACTACCACCAGACAGCCCATTTCACCCATCAATGGACATGTCTCTGACTACCACTAGATAGCCCATTTCACTCATCAATGGACGTGTCTAAATGCACCTAGACAGCCCATTTCACCCACCAATGGACGTGTCTGACTACCACCACACAGCCCATTTCACCCGTCAATGGACGTGTCTCTGACTACCACTAGACAGCCCATTTCACCCTCAATGGACGGGTCTCTGACTACCACCAGACAGCCCATTTCACCCATCAATGGACATGTCTCTGACTACCACTAGATAGCCCATTTCACTCATCAATGGACGTGTCTCTGACTACCACTAGACAGCCCATTTCACCCATCAATGGACGTGTCTCTGACTACCACCAGACAGCCGATTCACCCATCAATGGACGTGTTCTAACTGCCACCAGACAGCCCATTTCACCCATCAATGGACGTGTCTCTGACTACCACCAGACAGCCCATTTCACCCATCAATGGACGTGTCTCTGACTACCACCAGACAGCCCATTTCACCATCAATGGACGTGTCTGACTACCACCAGACAGCCCATTTCACCCATCAATGGACGTGTCTCTGATTACCACCAGACAGCCCATTTCACCCATCAATGGACGTGTCTGACTACCACAAGACAGCCCATTTCACCCATCAATGGACGTGTCTGACTACCACCAGACAGCCCATTTCACCCGTCAATGGACGTTTCTCTGATTACCACCAGACAGCCCATTTCACTCATCAATGGACGTGTCTGACTACCACCAGACAGCCCATTTCACCCATCAATGGACGTGTCTGACTACCACTAGACAGCCCATTTCACCCATCAATGGACGTGTCTGACTACCACCAGACAGCCCATTTCACTCATCAATGGACGTGTCTCTGACTACCACTAGACAGCCCATTTCACCCATCAATGGACGTGTCTCTGTCTACCACCAGACAGCCCATTTCACCCATCAAGGAACGTGTCTCTACCACCAGACAGCCGATTTCACCCATCAATGGACGTGTCTCTGACTATCACCAGACAGCCGATTCACCCATCAATGGACGTGTCTCTGAGAACCTTGATCGACTTTCCTGGCCACCACAGTAGGCATCTGCATCTCTCGGGCCTGGCTTACGTCGCAGTATACGTGAAACTAAATAATGAGTACAGTCCTGTCAGAAAGTCGTGGACCACGATGGAATCCCCGGTATGATCTTCACTGTACTCATCTGCACTGATCCTCACTGAAATACGTGGAAAATGCTGTGGTTCTTCGGGCACTGTACCGCGTGACGCCGGCTGTGAGTTAATCCCCATGCCCGTGACATTGGCGGCTTGCTGTCAGAGGTCGTCGGTGTCGCCGAGGTCACGGCGACTGTCGCTGGGTGGAAGTGGTCCACTCACACTGCCTCCTCAACTTTCAGCAGCGGGCTTAGTAAGTGGGGTTCTGCGTGCATTGGATCACAGCAGACACCGCTTACGTGACTCGGCAACAAAGCTGAGTCTCCTCCGGTGGGTTGCTTCATAACGATCGTATTACTGACTGATCCTGGTAGACTATCATGACGTTAGTATTGCTGATCCTGGTAGACTATCACGACGTTAGTATTACTGATTGATCCTGGTAGACTCTCTGACGTTAGTATTGCTGATCCTGGTATACTATCATGACGTTAGTATTGCTGATCCTGGTAGACTATCATGACGATAGTATTGCTGATTGATCCTGGTAGACTATCATGATGTTAGTATTGCGGACTGATCCTGGTAGACTATCATGACATAGTATTACTGATTGATCCTGGTAGACTATCATGTTAGTATTGCGGACTGATCCTGGTAGACTATCATGATGTTAGTACTGCGGACTGATCCTGGTAGACTATCATGACGATAGTATTACTGATTGATCCTGGTAGACTATCATGACGTTAGTATTGCTGAATGATCCTGGTAGACTATCATGATGTTAGTATTGCGGACTGATCCTGGTAGACTATCATGACGATAGTATTACTGATTGATCCTGGTAGACTATCATGATGTTAGGATTGCGGACTGATCCTGGTAGACTATCATGACGATAGTATTACTGATTGATCCTGGTAGTCTATCATGACGTTACTATTGCTGACTGATCCTGGTAGACTATCATGATTATTGTATAACTGATTGATCCTGGTAGACTATCATGACGATAGTATTACTGATTGATCCTGGTAGTCTATCAAGACGTTAGTATTGCTGACTGATCCTGGTAGTCTATCGGACTGAGGCTGCAACACAGGGGCCATGGTAGGGAGGGGACAGAAAGGCAGGAGACCAATGAACAAGAGGGAGGGGGGGGGGGGGACAGAGGAGGGAGAGGTGAGGGGGAAGGGTTCGGAATGAGTTGCATGGCGGTAACTAAGTTTCATCCCCCCGTTCCTCCCCCCCCCCCCCCCTCGAAAAAAGCTAAAAAGTGGTCAGTTGAAAAGTGAGCGCGGACTAACCCAGGCATTTGAGGATGTCCATCTTGGAGGTGTCGCAGAAGATGCGCAGTTCCTCAATGATTTCCTTGCGGTGCGCCATGTGGTCGATACGACTGCGGATCTCCTCCTCCCCCATCACGTAGCCACGCCCCACGTCATAGCCCTTGTTCAGCCGTTTGACCTCTCGGTCCTCCAGCAGCATGATGACGACTGGCACCAGGGCCTGGAACCATTCCACACCCAGGATCATCGTGATATCATCATCATCATCATCATCATCATCATCATCATATATCGTCATCATCATCATCGTCATCATCATTATCATCACATCACCATCATCATCAACATGTCACCGTCATCATTATCATCATCGTCATCGTCATCATCAAATAACTGTAATCATAATCATAATGAGGAGAAGGAGGAGGAGGAGTAGGAGGAGGAGGACAACGACGACGAGGAATAACAACAAAAATAATGTTAACAACAACAGTAACAATATATGATAAGGATAGCAGCAGCAGCAGCAGCAGCAGTAGCAATGGTAGTAGTAGAAATGATGATGATGAGAAGAAGAAGAAGAAGAAGAAGAAGAAGAAGAAGAAGAAGAAGAAGAAGACGAACAGGACAATAACTGGGCAGACGGTGTGGGGCATGTTTCTCACAGGACAATAACTGGGCAGACGGTGTGGGGCATGTTTCTCACAGGACAATAACTGGGCAGACTGTGTGGGGCATGTCTCTCACAGGACAATGACTGGGCAGACTGTGTGGGGCATGTTTCTCACAGGACAATAACTGGGCAGACTGTGTGGGGCATGTTTCTCACAGGACAATAACTGGGCAGACTGTGTGGGGCATGTTTCTCACAGGACAATAACTGGGCAGACTGTGTGGGGCATGTCTCTCACAGGAAAATAACTGGGCAGACGGTGTGGAGCATGTTTCTCACAGGACAATAACTGAGCAGACTGTGTGGGGCATGTCTCTCACAGGACAATAACTGGGCAGGCTGTTTGGGGCATGTTTCTCACAGGACAATAACTGGGCAGACGGTGTGGGGCATGTTTCTCACAGGACAATAACTGGGCAGACGTGTGGAGCATGTTTCTCACAGGACAATAACTGGGCAGACTGTGTGGGGCATGTTTCTCACAGGACAATAACTGGTTGAAAACTGTTACAAGCAATGTTTCTGGCTTGACTGTAACTGAATGACAAGTGTCAGGATCCACTTTGTTCTGTTTTCTATTTTTCTTTTTCTTGTTTTTTAGCTAAGGCCCATCAGCAGGTGGAGACGGTTTGAGGCAGTGGTTCTGAAACACGACAGTGACTGCACGACTGTGAAGGCCGATGACTTGGATGGACAATGGCGGGATGGAGACTGTTCAGAGCTCTGGTTCTCACCGGACTGTAGCTGTGAAGGATGGCGTCTTTAACACCACACTAACCGGATGAAGACAGACACAGGCAATGTTCTGTGAAGGATGGCGTCTTTAACACCACACTAACCGGATGAAGACAGACACAGGCAATGTTCTGTGAAGGATGGCGTCTTTAACACCACACTAACCGGATGAAGACAGACACAGGCAATGTTCTGTGAAGGATGGCGTCTTTAACACCACACTTACCGGATGAAGACAGACACAGGCAATGTTCTGTGAAGGATGGCGTCTTTAACACCACACTAACCGGATGAAGACAGACACAGGCAATGTTCTGTGAAGGATGGCGTCTTTAACACCACACTTACGGATGAAGGACAGACACAGGCAATGTTTGTGAAGGTGACGTCTTTAACACCACACTAACGGATGAAGACAGACACAGGCAATGTTGGGCATAGCACAACATCGGAGTGAAGAATGTTCTCACTGATGTTTGTCAGGGAACAGTGAAACGGGGTAGACTGCTAAGGACTTGACGACATTGCAATAGGACACAACATGTGGGCGGCTGGCCATGTCGGCAGTTTGATCGGTTGGTAAACCAGTCTTTGCAGGTTGGGAAAGTAACCCCCCCCCCCCCCACACACACACACACACATACAAATTGCGAGCCAGCAGAGCTAGGCTGGCCCACCTCAATAGCGTGGAGCTGTCGGAAGACACCGAGGCCCAGTATGATGAAGACGATCATCTTGTTCTGGTTTCGGCTGAAGGCGTTGATGTCGTGCATGTAGACCTGCAGCACCAGGTCCACGATGCCGCTGATGAAGATGAGGCAGCTCAGCCAGAACCCACCGTCCTCACATAGGCCATCCTCAGCACCGCCAACTGCTCACACAGCGACACGACACGGTGTACACACAGCCAGCTATAGAGGGATACATACACGTTGTGTACACACAGCCAGCTATAGAGGGATACATACACGTTGTGTACACAGCCAGCTATGGAGGGATACATACACGTTGTGTACACAGCCAGCTATGGAGGGATACATACACGCTGTGTACACAGCCAGCTATGGAGAGATACATACACGCTGTGTACACAGCCAGCTATGGAGGAATACATACACGTTGTGTACACAGCCAGCTATGGAGGGATACATACACGCTGTGTACACAGCCAGCTATGGAGGAATACATACACGTTGTGTACACAGCCAGCTATGGAGGGATACATACACGTTGTGTACACAGCCAGCTATAGAGGGATACATACACGTTGTGTACACAGCCAGCTATGGAGAGATACATAATAATAATAATAATAATAATGTATAATACTTATATAGCGCATTTCTTGTTACACAACTCAATGCGCTTACATCCACCATTTGCACTTATTCATCAACACTCGTTTACACAATACATACACGCTGTGTACACAGCCAGCTATGGAGGAATACATACACGTTGTGTACACAGCCAGCTATGGAGAGATACATACACGCTGTGTACACAGCCAGCTATGGAGGAATACATACACGTTGTGTACACAGCCAGCTATGGAGGGATACATATACAGTGTGTTCATAGCCAGCTAAGGAGGGATACATGCACATTGTATGACACACGTCAGCTATGGAGGGATACATGACATTATCTACACACAGCCAGCTATGGAGGAATACATACACATTGTGTACACACAGCCCGGGATACATACATGGTGTGTACACACACGTCAGTTCTGGAGAGATACATAACCTGTTATGGAGGGATACATACACGTTGTGTACACACGCGCCAGCTATGGAGGAATACATACACGTTGTGTACACACAGTCAGCTATGAAGGGATACATACACGGTGTGTACACACATGTCAGTTCTGGAGAGATACATAACCTGTTATGGAGGGATATACCGTGGTACAACAGTTAGAGGATACTACACGATGGTAACACAGCCAGCTACAGATGGATACATACATTTTCTGCAGACACACACGCGCTAACTATGTGGACACACGCTAGCTATGGAGAGCTATATACACGTTATATAGACACACGCCAGCTGTGGAGAGATACATACACGTTATGTAGACACACGCCAGCTATGGAGAGCTACGTACATGTTATATAGACACACGCCAGCTATGGAGAGCTACATACACGTTACATAGACACACGCCAGCTATGGAGAGCTACAAACACGTTATATAGACACACGCCAGCTATGGAGAGCTACATACACGTTATATAGACACACGCCAGGTATGGAGAGATACATACACGTTATACAGACACACGCCAGGTATGGAGAGCTACATACACGTTATATAGACACACGCCAGCTATGGAGAGATACATACACGTTATATAGACACACGCCAGCTTTGGAGGGATATATACACGTTATGTAGACACACACACCAACTACGGAGGGATATATACACATTATGTAGACACACACACACCAGCTACGGAGGAATATATACACGTTTTTGCAGGCACACATCAACTATGGAGACCACACAGGAGATTTCCCTACACTTGACTCACAGATGATGAATACAGCCGACAGCAGAATGAACGGAAAAAGGTGAGTAGGGAAGAAGGTAGGTCAGTACAAAGGGTGGGTGGGGAAGAAGGTAGGCCAGTACAAAGAGAGGGTGGGGAAGGAGAAGGTACATCAATACACAAGGTGGGTGGGGAAGGAGGTAGGTCAGTACAAAGTGTGGTTGAGGAAGAAGAAGGTACATCGGTACAAAGGGTGGGTGGGGAAGAAGGAGGTAGGTCAGTACAAAGGGTGGGTGGGGAAGGAGGTAAGTCAGTACAAAGGGTGGGTGGGGAAGGAGGTAGGTCAGTACAAAGGGTGGATGGGGAAGAAGAAGGTAGGTCAGGACAAAGGGTGGGTGGGGAAGGAGGTAGGTCAGTACAAAGGGTGGATTGGGAAGAAGAAGGTAGGTCAGTAAAAAGGGTGGGTGGGGAAGAAGAAGGTAGGTCAGTACAAAGGGTGGGTGGGGAAGGAGGTAAGTCATACAAAGGGTGGGTGGGGAAGAAGAAGGTAGGTCAGTACAAAAGGTGGGTGGGTAAGGAGGTAGGTCAGTAAAAAGGGTGGGTAGGGAAGAAGAAGGTAGGTCAGTACAAAGGGTGGGTGGGGAAGGAGGTAAGTCAGTACAAAGGGTGGGTGGGGAGGAGGTAGGTCAGTACAAAGGGTGGGTGGGGAAAAAGGTAGGTCAGTACAAAGGGTGGGTGGGGAAGAAGGAGGTAGGTCAGTACAAAGGGTGGGTGGGGAAGAAGGTAGGTCAGTAAAAAGGGTGGGTGGGGAAGAAGGTAGGTCAGTACAAAGGGTGGGTGGGGAAGAAGGTAGGTCAGTACAAAGGGTGGGTGGGGAAGGAGGTAGGTCAGTACAAAGTGTGGTTGGGGAAGAAGAAGGTAGGTCAGTACAAAGGGTGGGTGGGGAAGGAGGTAGATCAGTACAAAGGGTGGGTGGAGAAGAAGAAGGTACATCGGTACAAAGGGTGGGTGGGAAGAAGGAGGTAGGTCAGTACAAAGGGTGGGTGGGGAAGGAGGTAGATGAGTACAAAGGGTGGATGGAGAAGAAGAAGTACATCAGTACAAAGGTGGGTGGAGGAGGTAAATCAGTACAAAGGGTGGGTGGGGAAGGAGGCAGGTCAGTACAAAGGGTGGGTGGGGAAGGAGGTAGTCAGTACAAAGGGTGGATGGGAAGAAGAAGGTAGGTCAGTAAAAGGGTGGGTGGGGAAGAGAAGGTAGTCAGTACAAAGGGTGGGTGGGGAAGGAGGTAAGTCAGTACAAAGGGTGGGTGGGGAAGAGAAGGTAGGTCAGTACAAAAGGTGGGTGGGGAAGGAGGTAGGTCAGTAAAAAGGGTGGGTGGGAAGAAGAAGGTAGGTCAGTACAAAGGGTGGGTGGAAGGAGGAGTAAGTCAGTACAAAGGGTGGGTGGGAAGGAGGTAGGTCAGTACAAAGGGTGGGTGGGGAAAAGGTAGGTCAGTACAAAGGGTGGGTGGGAGAAGGAGGTAGGTCAGTACAAAGGGTGGGTGGGGAAGAAGGTAGGTCAGTAAAAGGGTGGGTGGGAAGAAGTAGGTCAGTACAAAGGGTGGGTGGGGAAGAGGTAGGTCAGTACAAAGGGTGGGTGGGGAAGAGGTAGGTCAGTACAAAGTGTGGTGGGGAAGAAGAAGGTAGGTCAGTACAAAGGGTGGGTGGGGAAGGAGGTAGGATCAGTACAAAGGGTGGGTGGAGAAGAAGAGTACATCGGTACAAAGGGTGGGTGGGGAAGAAGGTAGGTAGGTCAGTACAAAGGGTGGGTGGGGAAGGAGGTAGATAGTACAAAGGGTGGTGGAGAAGAAGAGAGGTAATCAGTACAAAGGGTGGGTGGGGAAGGAGGTATCAGTACAAAGGGTGGGTGGGGAAGGAGGAGGTCAGTACAAAGGGTGGTGGGGAAGGAGGTAGGTCAGTACAAAGGGTGGGTGGAGAAGGAGGAGGTAGGTCAGTACAAAGGGTGGTGGGAAGAGGAGGTAGGTCAGTACAAAGGGTGGTTGGAGAAGGAGGAGCTAGGTCAGTACAAAGTGTGGGTGGAGAAGGAGGTAGGTCAGTACAAAGGTGGTGGGGGAAGGAGGTAGGCCAGTACAAAGGGTGGGTGGGAAGGAGGTAGGCCAGTACAAAGGGTGGGTGGGGAAGGAGGTCAGTACAAAGGATGGGTGGAGAAGAAGGAGGTAGGTCAGTACAAAGGGTGGGTGGGGAAGGAGGAGTAGGTCAGTACAAAGGGTGAGTTGGGAAGAAGGTAGGTCAATACAAAGGGTGGGTGGGGAAGAAGAAGGTAGGTCAGTACAAAGGGTGGGTGGGGAAGAAGGTAGGCCAGTACAAAGGGTGGGTGGGGAAGGAGGTAGGTCAGTACAAAGGGTGGGTGGGGAAGAAGGTAGGTCAGTACAAAGGGTGGTGGGGAAGGAGGTAGGTCAGTACAAAGGGTGGGTGGGGAAAGGAGGTAGGTCAGTACAAAGGGTGGGTGGGGAAGAAGGTAGGTCAGTACAAAAGGGGTGGGAGGGGGAGAAGTAAGAAGGTAGGTCAGTACAAAGGGTGGGTGGGGAAGGAGGTAGGTCATACAAAGGGTGGGTGGGAAAGAGTAGGTCAGTACAAAGGGTGGGTGGGGAAAGAGGAGAGGTCAGTACAAAGGGTGGGTGGGGAAGAAGGTAGGTCAGTACAAAGGGTGGGTGGAGAAAAAAGGTAGGTCAGTACAAAGGGTGGGTGGGGAAGGAGGTAGGTCATACAAAGGGTGGGTGGAGAAAGAGGTAGGTCAGTACAAAGGGTGGGTGGGGAAGAAGGAGGTAGGTCAGTACGTGTTGCTGGTCCGAAGTGTTCGAGGGCAGTAGAGTGGACTACAACTCTGAAGACCTCCAACTGCTCTTCAATGCTGCTGTGGTCATCCGCTCGTGTCTTGGGCAGCCTGCCATCTAGGTCATTGGAAAATCTTCTGCAACTTTACTATCCTTGAGCTTGGATACGTTGAGCCTCTTTGCAGTCTTCTGACCTTGGGGTCTTCGCATGGGCACGGAGTTTAAACTTTGACACGATGAGGCGATGATCAGTCCAGCAGTCGTCACCACACATGGCCCTTCACTCTCACGTCTCACGCATCTTTCTTCCTGGTGATGACATAATCAATCAGATGCCAATGCTTGGAGCGTGGGTGCATCCATGATGTCTTGTTGCGGGTAGGGAGGCGGAACAGAGTGTTGGTGATGACAAGGTCATGAGCAGCGCACATCTTGAGAAGTAGGAGGCCACTGCTGTTGCAGCTGCCAGTACCTTGTCTCCCAATGATCCCTTCCAGGTCTGGTGATCGGTCCCCACTCTGGCGTTGAAGTCCCCGAGTACGATTAGCTTCTCAGACGGTGGGACTGCTGCGATGAGAGTGTCTAGTTCTTCGTAGAACTTGTCCTTGATGTCATCTGGGTTGGTCATTGTTGGGGCGTACGCGCTGATTAGTGTTGCACTCTTCTTGTTTCCAAGTGGAAGCTGGAGTGTCATCAGGCGATCGTTTATGCCTCTCCGGGAGCTTGACAAGTTTCCGGGTGAGATGGAATCTGATGGCAAATCCCACGCCTGTCTCTCGCCGTTCAGTGCTGCTGCGTCCGCTCCAGAAGAATGTGTATCCTCCACCACATTCTGTGAGTTGGCCTTTGTCCGCTAGACGTGTTTCGCTAAGTGCTGCTATGTCAAAGTTGTAGCGAGCAAGTTCATTGGCGACCAGTGCAGTTCTTCGCTCTGGTCTGTCTGCCTTGGCGTTGTCCAGTAGAGTTTGCACGTTCCATGTGCCGAGGTTGAGCACCTTTGTTTTTGTTTTCTTCGAAGTTCGGCCGCTGGGAGGGACACCCCGCCAGCCGCGGTTTGCGGGCCAGGGTAAGGTGAAGTAGACAATGTTTAGGGCACCTTTTCTAGCCCCTTCCCCTTGCTATGGAGGTGAGCAGTGCGGTCCTAAAAAGGGCTGCTCAGACACCCAGGGGGCTGCCGAACTCCACTTCTGCTTCGTCCAGTAGAGAGCGACCACATGCCCTGGGCCGCCTGTGTGCAGGCTTGTGACTGACGGCTCCCAGTGTGTCCATACCTGCTGCCTTCGCCACTTGCCCATCGCCACAGGACTTGAGGTTGCGCTGTGGGGTTTGAAGTCATGACATGCGCTTGACTTGGATTATAGTGAGGGAGAGTTGCGCGTCGTCAGCCTCACTCTCTCGCCCCAGTCCATCTGTGTCCAGTGGCAAGACGAAGTCGAGACGGCTGGAGACAGATTGGGGTGCAGTGGATGACCGTGACGTCTTTTGTGTCTTGACACGCCCTATGCGCTCCACAACGCGTTGCTGGAAATCGCCTTTCTGCCCGTTGAACCACAGTGGTTTCTTCCGCGCAGTCCGCCAAATTCAGCATACAAGGTAGACAAGCCCTAGAGTTGAGGGTCGGTGACCCGTCAACTTACCAGCTATGCTTGCGGTATGCTCGGAAGATAAATAATAATAATTAATAAAATAAAATGTTAATTTTTATAGCGCCTATTCTCTAAAGATTAGGGCTCTAAGCGCTTTACATATAATATAACAAACACTCGTTTACACAACGGGCTGCCTACCTGGGTTGTGCCGACTGAAGAGCTGCCTGCCGGCGCATTATTCGGTCGTTTCCCGTGTCATACGGTCAATATGTTCACTCAATTTCCTTATTTCCTTCTTTCTTTCCATTTCTCACGCAGGGTGCATGCTATGTGTAACGTGTCATCCATACCAACGGCCAAACTGGCCTTCTCTTCCGAAAGTTGGTGATGGGATTTTACGTGTGTGCAAGATGTTATGCGTGCGTTCACACACGGAACCTCGGTTTATAGTCTCATTCGAAAGACTGTATGGGAAA
Organism: Conus canariensis; assembly: GCA_033310375.1. Lineage (NCBI taxonomy): Eukaryota > Metazoa > Mollusca > Gastropoda > Neogastropoda > Conidae > Conus > Conus canariensis. Next base: position 60,719,536 of record CM065737.1, read on the forward strand.
TGGAGTCAGAACCAATGTTAACTCCGAGGGAAAAATCCCCCTGTACCGAAACGGCCCGGCGGAGATTCGAACCTGCAACCCCAGGATAACCAAGATTACGAGTCAGGCGCTCTACCAACTGAGATATTCTGGCTCCCAGATAGTGGCGACTGTGGGGGCGGGAACGTCCAGCTTCCCGTACAAGTCCAACTGACTTGCCCACTGCCCATGGTTTGATGAGAATGACGCAGAAGTGCAGACACTGCTGTCGGAGAAACACCAGCTGGTTCAGAGCACACCAGAATGACCCTGGGTGAAGAAGGAGGTAGGTCAGTACAAAGGGTGGGTGGGAAGGAGGAAGTAGGTCAGTACAAAGGGTGGGTGGGGAAGAAGGAGGTAGGTCAGAACAAAGGGTGGGTTGGGAAGAAGGAGGTCAGTACAAAGGGTGGGTGGGAAGGGAGGTAGTCAGTACAAAGGTGGGTGGGAAGAAGGAGGAGTCAGTACAAAGGTGGTGGGAAGGAGGTAGGTCAGTACAAAGGGTGGGTGGGGAAGGAGGTAGGTCAGTACAAAGAGTGAGGGGAAGAAGAAGGTAGGTCCAGTACAAAGGGTGGTGGGGAAGGAGGTAGGTCAGTACAAAGGGTGGGGAAGGGTAGAAACAAAGGTGATGGGAAGAGTAGGTCAGTACAAAGGGTGGGTGGGGAAGAGGAGGTAGGTCAGTACAAAGGGTGGGTGGGGAAGAAGAAGGTAGGTCAGTACAAAGGTTGGAAGAGTAGTCAGTACAAGGTGGTGGGAAGGAGGTAAGTCAGTACAAAGGGTGGGTGGGGGGTAAGAGAAGGTAGGTCAGTACAAAGGGTGGGTGGGGAAGGAGGTAGGTCAGTACAAAGGGTGGGTGGGGAAAGAAGAAGGTAGGTCAGTACAAAGGGTGGGTGGGGAAGGAGGTAAGTCAGTACAAAGGGTGGGTGGGGAAGGAGGTAGGTCAGTACAAAGGGTGGATGGGGAAGAAGAAGGCAGTTCAGGACAAAGGGTGGGTGGGGAAGGAGGTAGGTCAGTACAAAGGGTGGATTGGGAAGGAGGAGGTAGGTCAGTACAAAGGGTGGGTGGGGAGAAGGAGGTAGGTCAGTACAAAGGGTGGGTTGGGAAGAAGGAGGTAGTCAGTACAAAGGGTGGTGGGGAAGGAGGTAGGTCAGTACAAAGGGTGGGTGGGAAAGAATGAGGTAGGTCAGTACAAGGGTGATTGGGGAAGGAGGAGGTAGGTCAGTAAAAGGGTGGGTGGGGAAGAAGGTAGGTCAGTAAAAAAGGGTGGGTGAGGAAGAAGAAGGTAGGTCAGTACAAATGGTGGGGGGGAAGGAGGTAGGCCAGTAAAAGGGTGGGTGGGGAAGAAGAAGGTACATCAATACAAAGGGTGGGTGGAGAGGAAGGTAGTCAATACAAAGGGCGGTGGGGAAGAAGGAGGTAGGTCAGTACAAAGGATGGTGGGGAAGGAGGTAGGTCAGTACAAAGGGTGGGTGGGGAAGGAGGTAGGTCAGTACAAAGGGTGGGTGGGGAAGGAGGAAGTAGGTCAGTACAAAAGATGGGTGGGGAAGGAGGTAGGTCAGTACAAAGGGTGGGTGGGAAGCTGTACCTCTCCTTTCATTGCACAGCCAGTGCCAGTCCCTCCCCCCTTTTCCACTCCACACTGCTTCTCAGCTGCAGAACCCTTACATAGTCCCTGGATCACTGCAGCTCTGGCTGCTAGTCAGGAGTAACCAAAGTGCGCCTCTTAAGGTGGAAAGTTTATCCCAGAGGTCTAGTTGTGTCAGACAGTGTGGTCTCAGTTTTTACGTATAAGTGAAAATGTGCAATGTCTGCGTGACGTAATAAACTGATGTGACGTGCATGACGCTTCACTCTGTGTACGTGGGTTATCTGAGTTCTACCAATACCTAATACATTATTTCATATCTCCACCTTCGCTTGGTAGAAATGTCATAAAGTGTAATGAAGATGACTTTTATCACTGTGTACAGCAATAATTGTAAGCAGTCACAATCTATGAGAAAAATACCCACTTCCGTCACCCTAATCAAGGGGCTTATAGTCACGTGGTCTGAGCGCTTGCCTGAGGAGCCGACACCCACAGAGAGGCCAGAAGACAGGAGAGAAGGGAGGAGCCGACACCCACAGAGAGGCCAGAAGACAGGAGAGAAGGGAGGAGCCGACACCCACAGAGGGGCCAGAAGACAGGAGATAAGGGAGGAGCCGACACCCACAGAGAGGCCAGAAGACAGGAGAGAAGGGAGGAGCCGACACCCACAGAGAGGCCAGAAGACAGGAGAGAAGGAAGGAGCCGACACCCACAGAGAGGCCAGAAGACAGGAGAGAAGGGAGGAGCCGACACCCACAGAGGGCCAGAAGACAGGAGAGAGGGAAGGAGCCGACACCCACAGAGGGGCCAGAAGACAGGAGAGAAGGGAGGAGCCGACACCCACAGAGAGGCCAGAAGACAGGAGAGAAGGGAGGAGCCGACACCCACAGAGAGGCCAGAAGACAGGAGAGAAGGGAGGAGCCGACACCCACAGAGAGGCCAGAAGACAGGATGAAGGGAGGAGCCGACACCCACAGAGGGGCCAGAAGACAGGAGAGAAGGAAGGAGCCGACACCCACAGAGGGGCCAGAAGACAGGAGAGAAGGGAGGAGCCGACACCCACAGAGAGGCCAGAAGACAGGAGAGAAGGAAGGAGCCGACACCCACAGAGGGGCCAGAAGACAGGAGAGAAGGAAGGAGCCGACACCCACAGAGGGGCCAGAAGACAGGAGAGAAGGGAGGAGCCGACACCCACAGAGAGGCCAGAAGACAGGAGAGAAGGAGGAGCCGACACCCACAGAGAGGCCAGAAGACAGGATGAAGGGAGGAGCCGACACCCACAGAGGGGCCAGAAGACAGGAGAGAAGGAAGGAGCCGACACCCACAGAGGGGCCAGAAGACAGGAGAGAAGGGAGGAGCCGACACCCACAGAGAGGCCAGAAGACAGGAGAGAAGGAAGGAGCCGACACCCACAGAGAGGCCAGAAGACAGGAGAGAAGGGAGGAGCCGACACCCACAGAGGGGCCAGAAGACAGGAGAGAAGGGAGGAGCCGACACCCACAGAGAGGCCAGAAGACAGGATGAAGGGAGGAGCCGACACCCACAGAGAGGCCTGAAGAGCGAGGAACAGGAGAGAAGGGGCTCACGGCAGGGAGAAAAGGTAGGTAGGCGGGAATAGAGGAAGGGGGAAGGAGGCAGAGTGACCCCTAGCCCCCTACGTACCCTGACCAAGGCGTAGGCCATCATCAGCCCCCACACGGAGACGTTAAGGTAGCTCAGCACGCGGGTCACGTTGGGGGACTGGTCATTCATGAAGCTGATGGTATGGCCGGTGCTGATGACGGTCTGCAGCACGAAGTAGAGCACCACGGCGACGATCACCACGACCCAGCGGTTAGTCAGTACTTCCTTCAGGGAACTGGGCGCTCTCTGCATGCACAACAACAACCTGTCAGGCTTATTTCCCCTTCCCCCTGCCCCCCGCCCATATCACCATACCCATCCACAGACATGCACCCTCACCCTGGCCTGTGTAGTGGGCAACGATAGTCAGGTCCGGACAGACGACACAAAGAGATGACCCCGATGCTCCCCAAAGGCTGCCGGTGAAGGCTTTAACACACGCTTTCTAATGCCCTCTTTTTCATTCCTATTGTAGTGCGCCTTTTTTTCCCTCCTCCTACAACTAACACCCCGCCACCGAACCCCGAAACAACTCATACCCCGCCACCGAATCCCGAAACAACTAACACCCCGCCACCGAACCCCGAAACAACTAACACCCCGTCACTGAACCCCGAAACAACTAACACCCCGCCACCGAACCCCGAAACAACTAACACCCCGCCACCGAACCCCGAAACAACTAACACCCCGCCACCAAACCCCGAAACAACTAACACCCTGCCACCAAACAACTAACACCCCGCCACCAAACCCCCAAACAACTAACACCCCGCCACCGAACCCCGAAACAACTAACACCCCGCCACCAAACCCCCAAAACTAACACCCCTCCACCAAACCCCGAAACAACTAACACCCCGCCACCAAACCCCGAAACAACTAACACCCCGCCACCAAACCCCGAAACAACTAACTCCCCGCCACCAAACCCCGAAACAACTCGCACCCCGCCACCGAACCCCGAAACAACTAACACCCCGCCACTAAACCCCGAAATCTTTGGTTTCAAAGTTGGGCGACTGCAGGTGGAAACTGAAACCAGAGCCACAACAAAGGGCGGTAACTGAAGCGGAATGGACGGTGCCCAAGTCACAGCCCAGTGCTCTGCTCCTGAAGGCTCGTCAGTAGACCAGCCAACATTATTTTATTTTTTTTACATGCTTTTGCTGTGTGCTGTTCTCGGAGACGGTGTTTTTGCTCCTTTCCAGGACAGGACTTTTTTTTCGTTCTTCAAGTGGCAACAGACCATCAAAGGGCCCTGTGTGACTGGATTGTGATCACGCTGGCACTAAAGCTGTTTGTAAACAAAAAAAATGGGCATCACGTTCAGAACAATGTTTGTTTTCAGGTTTGGCAACTTGGCAAGTGACACAAAACCTGGACGGCAAACCGCCATGACCGCGTGGCCTGTCCGACTGCTGCACACCTCTACTGGGCAGTGTAAACGCAAAAATGCAATTACTGAGCCGCCCAACAAAGGAACGAACGCATCACAAAACATACCGGGTCTTCTTCACGCATGACAAAGCAAGTTCAAAACAATGGAAACAAAGGAACAAACAGTCACTTCTCTTTTTGACCTGGGTGCAAACTGTGGCGATGGTGAAAGATTAAAACTACGGAATGGAACTGTAGAGAAGATGGAAGAGTTTGGAAGGAAAACGGTACACATTAGAACGATGACAATATTTACAAAAAGGAAAATGTCACGGTCGCTAAGCCGGACGGCCCTACCACCCTTACCCACGCCTATCACACACTAGGTCAGACAACACAGCACACTAACACAGTTTTACAATCACGCACGCTTCTTTATTTCACACACACTCCATGGCGCCACCACTCACGCACATCCACAACTGCACACAAGTATCTTAATTCCCGCTGACTCACCCTACTCTACTACAATGACCTGGAAGACCCTAACCTAACCTGAAACACCAGTTACAGTATATCACTGTGACCTGGGGACACAGTGATAGCCCGCACACGTGGTGACTAACTACTATAATGACAAGGATTTACCAAAGGGACTCTAATCTCTTAACGACTGCTACCACCCACACCTCTCCCCAGGACTCACCCTTCTCTTTTAACCCGGAACCACTACCAAACTGGTTGCTGCGTCCCTAAGGGAGGCAACGACAAGTACCCTACACTGTGCCGGCCACTACGTCCTAAAAGGAGGCAGTAGCTAACACCCCTAACCCTACTGCCTAACGCTACACCCCTTCTATCACAAACATGGGACAACCCATCCCGGCCCGGAAAGCTCCAGTCCTCGGCGCTGTACGGGGCCCCTCACAGGCTGACACCTCCCCGGAAGACTCTGCACCCCGGCGCTGTCCGTGGCTCCTCCGCGGCCCGACACCCTCCCCGAAGACTCTGCACCCCGGCGCTGACCGTGGCTTCCCGCAGTCTGACTCCTCCCCCGATGGGCACGACCCCCAACGCACACACACACCAGACACCCTCTCGACGAGTCTGGGGCTCGAAGGACGCCTCCTCTGAAGGCCCCGTCGGACACTGAGGGTGAAAAAGGCCTGGTGCAGCGCCCTCTCACAGGACGCCTGAACAGGGAAGAGGAACCAGTGCCGGAGAACTCCCGGAAGAGCACCGGTAGCTGGAGGAGAGCTGCCCCACAGAAGGCAGACGGCCTGGGTGGTCTCCCTCTCCCGGGAAAACAACAGGCACTGGAAAGCGCCGCTCACCCGCCGGCACGCGGCAGTAGACTGAGGTGGTCTGGCCCCAGCCTCAGGACGGAACAGGATACCTGCTGACACAACTGTAGGCCACTACTGTAGTGTTGCTACTACCCGAGTCATCAAGGCACATAGGCTACTTGGTAAAGCTTTAACTCTCCATCTCCCTTGCCTACTTCCCACTCGGGCATGAGACTGACCCCTTAAATTTCGAATACATCCCCCAACCCATTACTCACTTTGGGGTTATCAGATCCATTTCCTGCCAACCCTTACAACAGCGGTAAAACAATATTCTCCCTCAGCCCATCCACGCTATTACATATGAAATTATGAATCACACCCAATTCTCGGAGAAATAAACCAATCTAAGCGATCCAACACGGACTCCATGGGCCCCCTTAGAACATACTAAATAATCTAGGAAATGGCCAATTTCACAAGGAAATGTCTCCACACAATAACCAGTAGTAACACACATCTCTCAGGAAAAAAAACACCTTATCAATTCTTAGCGGTTCACAGTTCCAGCATGTTCACACAAGAGAATCGGCTCGCAGCCACAATCCTTCACATTATTACCCCTCTTTGCACTGTCAATTATAATCATATATCAAAAACATGATTTGTTCGCCAAAATTTCCATCCAGCACCTCACTCTCATGTCATCTATTGTCAGATAACCCAGTGGTTAATCCTTGTTATGCCAACACAACCACACTTCATACAATATTACATGCTGCACATCATCCGTTTTTATCCTATCGACTGCTAAGCTACTCGCCTTAAACTTTACCTTTCCCTTCTCTCTGCTTACTAAAATTCATAACTGGGTTGCCTCCCCACAACCTAAGATATCTTTCTCCAACCCCGTTCTGTCACAAATACATACATCCCTGCACGTGTGACGACTGTCACTTTCTTACAAAACTTCTAACCATATGGACTCACTGTCCTGTACCAAATGCGTACGCCACCGATACAGTCTGCACGCGCACGACACCCGCATCGAGAACCCTAACTAGTAACGAAAGTGACAAGACACCAATATAAGTTGAATAGTCACGACCGTACTCCAGTATAAACCACTCGACCACAAATTGGCCTTAGCCCTACTACACAGTTAACCGATTCCAATGCTGTGCAGGTCAACTCCGGAATCGTTAATCAATTTCAACGAACTCCTACTATTTACAATTGAGATTGAGCACAATCATCAAACCCCTCTATGATTCACGCAGACACATCTGCACCTGACTCATATTATGATCCTCAACCAAATGCAACCTCGTACTACCCTCTTATTGAACCCACTGACATTACCATGAACTAACCACAAACAATATCTACATCACTGTCCATCAACGGTCATTATATTGAACCCACATTGTCTAGCCAAACTGTCCTGAGGAAATCGAACTCAGGAACCACTATGTACATTACTTACAAAAATATACAGGAAAGAGGTAACAACACAAACCGGCTGACTACAAATTTCAATCACGGAACCAAGACAACATCATACTAGACAACCAGTATACGCAACGAACACCATACAACTAATCGCAACATGAGACAACTACAGTTCAACTCGCCATAATACAAGACAACACAACGAACTACAACACAACGAACCTAACAGATCACCAACCTGGACATACAGACGATCAACCACACCAGTTCTGCAACTGGCTGAAGTGGCTGCCAACAAGGACGACACCGACTCAGCACAGGCCAAGGGCACCCAACCCCGACGAGGACCTGGCCCTAACTATGACTTGAAGTCACTCTTCAAAAACTAACGGCGCTGCCGCCGCACCTACAAGGAGTACGTCCACTCCGACGAACACCAGGGACCGAAGTGAAGCTACCCCAACACATTCCGCCCTGGTCGGAATCAAGCGAACTCTACTCACCACACAAAACAACGATTGGTCAGAGCAGTGTATTCCTCCGCAGAGCTGACACACCTGACCAACGGACTAGTTGTTGCTCGTGCAACAACACGACAATTTACCACAACAACTCACAGACTTGACAACACAACAACAGCCGATATCCTGCCCCGCCTTCTCTGGTGTAGAACCAAAGTAGCAAAAGGGTAACAATCGGGAACGAAACCAACCTCCTCCTACCACTCCCTCAATAAATGAAGACTGGAAGGCAAAAATACTGTATGTCCTACTTCACCTGCCCCCCTACCTAGCCTAACCTTACTACCTAACCCCGAGGAACTTAGCCTAACCCCAGCTAACTAAACCCCAGTCTCACCCCGCGCGCGCGCGCACGTGCACACACACACACACACACACACACACACACACACACACACAAGCACACATACATGCACGCATACATGCACGCTCGCACGCATACGCGCACCCGCTCTCTACCTTGAATCCTCACCACTCTAACCACATAGACGTGCTGATTTAGTACCGCCGATCGGTGACACACCCCCCTGCCTAAGTTTTAACTACAGGTTAAAACAAACAACTTCTCACTCGATCGGCGTTTTAGCCACACCCTACCTATGAGAAACCAATTCCCCATCACTCATTCTGTCCTACTGTTACTTTTGATGCACAACAAAACTTCCATCACAACAGCATCAACTTTTAAATACATCAACAATCACAGGTTACATTAATCAACCTGGTCTAACGCTGCCACATATGACCTTAATGCAGGCACTTACAGGCAGCCGTTACACTACGCACTACATATAAATTTCATAACTGAGGCTGCTCTGGCTATGCACGACCGCTGTGCGACACGTGCTACAAACACCACACCATCAGTAACACTTGCTACGTCATTCTCTTCCCATGACAAATGCATAGCTTCAATAATGTCAACCTCTCACGACACAGGTTAATGGAACCCTCCAGTTTCCTCTCTCTCTCTCTCTCTCTCTCTCTCTCTCTCTCTCTCTCTCTCCGGCAAGCGACTCAAGAAGTCTGCCGCCACATTGTCCTTTCCAGACACTGCCTGCACCGTAAGCTGGAATGGCTGCAGCTGCAGTGCCCACCTTGTGATCCTCCCACTAGCACTCTAGACCCTACAGCTATCTTCCTGGGTTTCGTCCTCAAGTGAGAATGTCGCTTGTACCTGCAAGCTGCGGTTGCCAAGTTCTTCTTTGCCATCTCATACGTCTCAGTTACCTTGTTCCTTAAGTTAACGACGTACTCTGCTGCTGTGCGGAGCTCTTGCCTTTCTGGTTGCAACCACAGATCCCTCAGTATCTGCATGGGCCTGCGCATCAGTGGCATCCTTACAAGGGGAACTCTTGAGACTCTTCCCTTGTCCACAGTACGCTGACACTGGAAGCATGACTGGCAGTACCGACGAATGTCAGCATGCATGCCTGGCCAATAAAAATGGCGACCAACTCGCTCCTTGGTTCGGGTGGTACCTAAGTGACCAGACATGGGTACGTCATGGCCTAGCTTCATCACCGTGGTCCGTAGTTCAGCTGGGACGCAGATCTGACTCGCTACGTCCTTGGGACCCTCAAACCGCCGAACCAGTACACCAGATTTCCGAGCGTACTCGACTCGTCCAAACTTGGTGTGGAAGTGCGTCCCTGCTTCACATGCACTCCGAGCCTTCCTCAAGGTTCCATCCTGGTCCTGCATCTGAATTAACTGCTGGGTAGAGGTGTTCAGAATGCATTCCTCGACGGGTAGTGGTACAGGTTCTTGCTGCTCCCTGGCTCTCTGCGCGCGTGTCTGCACTGCCCCTACCAACGCCGGGTCTGCGTATACAGGCACACGTGTCCAACCAGGATCTCCTACTCTCTTTGCGAAGTTTCCGATCAGGACTTCCTGCACAGGGCTATTCATGACCAAAACCTCCAACTTCCCTGCGATGAATGGTGACTTCAACTCTATTACCGCCACAGGTAACACGGACCTACATCTGGACTCGGCCAACACTACTGGGACTGTCTCTCCTGTGTACGCATCTGCCGGTACTAACCACTTGGCCACTACGGTGTGTCCGGCACCCGTGTCCCGTAATCCATTGGCCGGAGACCCGTTAACTTCTACAATGCACGCAGGCTCGTACCGCTGCTCAGCGCATGGGCGACACAACGTAGGGACTACTCGAGCTTGGGGTTGGTCACAGCAATGAACAGCTCCAACAGAATGGGGCTCAGGGCATTTCCTAGCGATGTGGCCTGGCTTCTTGCAGTTGAAACAAACTATGGTCGATCTAGGCCCTTCTGATCTCCTGTTCAGCTGCTGTAGTGCACCATCACTTTGTTGGGACCTCCCTGCGGGCTGGCTCCCTGCTGTTTCACGTGTATTACCCAGGTTGGGCTGGTTAACTGTTCGGTCTTGCCTCGCCTTCCTCCCCAGTCTTTTGGCCTCTGCCAAAACAGTAGCTTCTGTTGCAAGTTGTTCCACAGTTTTCGGGCATGTCTTCCGCACCTCAGTTGTGAACTCTGGAGACAATAGCTGATAAAACTGTTCCTGGAACAGCAGATCCTTTACGTCCTCTGCCACACTCTCATCCTTGCCCGCTGCCGCACACCAGAGGGAAAACCACCGCTTCATCCTTCCCAGCATCTGGCCGAAAGTCTCAGCAGCGTCCTTCTTGATGCTCCTGAACTTTTCTCGGTAGGCCTCGGCATCTAGCCTAAAGTGGCTTAACAGGGCGCCCTTTATCTGATCATAGTCGCCTAACTCATCCGCACTTAACCGCATCACCGCTTCTCTAGCCTTCCCTCTCAGCAGAGACATCAGACGTGTGGGCCATGAGGTCTTGCTCCACTTGCACATCTGGGCTACACGCTCAAATTGGGCGATGAAAGCGTCCACGTCGTCGTTCTCTCCTAACGGCTCAAGGTGGACATGCTTCGTTTCCTCCACCTCAATCAAGCGTTTCCTATGCGCTGCTTCATCTAAGGCTTGTCTCTCTTGTATGATTAGCTCTCGCTCTCTTGCCTCTAACTCGGCTTCATCTCTTCGTCTCTTGAGATCTAACTCGGCTTGCCGTGCCTGAGCTTCTACTTCCCTTATTGCCCTTTCTTCCTCCATCTTCTTCCTCTGCAGTTCCAGTTCCACCTGTCTCGCTGCTTTCTCATCTTCGATCTTCTTCTGCTTCATCTCTAGTTCCCTTTGCTTAGCAGCCTTCTCCTCTTCGATCTTCTTCTGCTTCATCTCTAGCTCCCTTTGCTTAGCAGCTTTCTCCTCTTCTATCTTCCTCTGCTGCATCTCTAGCTCCCTCTGCCTAGCAGCCTTCTTCTCTTCAATCTGCGTCCGCTGCATTTCTAGCTCCCTCTCATCCTTCATCTTCTGCCTCACTTTCTCCTCTTCGATCTTCTTCTGCTTCATTTCTAGCTCCCTCTGTCTATCAGCTTTCTCCTCTTCTATCTTCCTCTGCTGCATCTCTAGCTCCCTCTGCCTAGCAGCCTTCTCCTCTTCATCCCTCATCTTCTGCCTCACTTTCTCCTCCATCCGGAGCTCCAATTCTGCTTCTCTCGCCGTCTTCTCATCCTCATTACGTACTGAGTCTGTGACGAACTTGGCGAGGTCTCCCCCAGCTAAACCCATCGCCGCTCCCAACTTGGCAAACTTTGCATAAGCCCCCGTCCCCTGTTCTTGATCCACCCCCGCATCCTGGTCACTAACCTTAGGTTTGGTATCCGCCGTAGGGGCCTGTGGATCCATGACACTATCGGGGTCGTACTGCGGATGGGCTCGGGTGTGTTTAGACATAGGGTACCCCTACCACCACAGAACTAGCAACGGACAGTGCGATCTGAGCGCAACTGGAGGTTCCTGACTACGCGCTAGCCCTGAAGCAACTCAGCACAAGTACACAATACTCTCAATGAGTCACGCACCAAGCATAACTCCACCCACACTTGTGTACCTCCTACATATACCCCCATGGGCTCCAACCCATACAATACCACCAATGCACAGTCTGGTCACTAACTGAACCACGTGACACCGTGTGTCCACTGTCCACTGTGCATGCGCACCAGTTACCCACAGTCACAGGCCTCACTGTCTCTGGTAGGCCGCACCCACACGATCACAGTGCACTTGCACCCCTCAAGTCCAGGTGCACTCACAGCATACCCTATGCCACAACACTGCGCACCCTCGTGCTTCCCACACACAGTCACCTGGGCTTACACTGCCCTTAATTCCCACAGGATATCCGAGCACACAGTGTGCACAGTCACGGGCCGGGTACCACTCTACCTACTCCCTGGGGTATACCACATGTAAGGGACACAAAAGACACCTGGTACCCTCCGGCACCTCACCTACACTGTACGGTGTAATCACTCACACTTCCAACAACCACTCAAAGTTTATTGACCATTCATACCTCGCTCACTCGGTAGCGCCAACCCATTCACACCAACACAAGTGCCCTGCCCAATGCCAATGGAAACCTGCCTGAAGTGAACAGGGACACTACGTACCACCTCCCAGGGTACTGGTACGCTCCCACCAACCACCCACTTACATTTCACACAACGTACACACCGGACACAACACCCCCCTACCTCCCTCCTAGCTACCTATCACCTACCCAGAACCGCTTACTACCCCGCATCTCCACCAAAGTGTCACGGTCGCTAAGCCGGACGGCCCTACCACCCTTACCCACGCCTATCACACACTAGGTCAGACAACACAGCACACTAACACAGTTTTACAATCACGCACGCTTCTTATTTCACACACACTCCATGGCGCCACCACTCACGCACATCCACAACTGCACACAAGTATCTTAATTCCCGCTGACTCACCCTACTCTACTACAATGACCTGGAAGACCCTAACCTAACCTGAAACACCAGTTACAGTATATCACTGTGACCTGGGGACACAGTGACTAACTACTATAATGACAAGGATTTACCAAAGGGACTCTAATCTCTTAACGACTGCTACCACCCACACCTCTCCCCAGGACTCACCCTTCTCTTTTAACCCGGAACCACTACCAAACTGGTTGCTGCGTCCCTAAGGGAGGCAACGACAAGTACCCTACACTGTGCCGGCCACTACGTCCTAAAAGGAGGCAGTAGCTAACACCCCTAACCCTACTGCCTAACGCTACACCCCTTCTATCACAAACATGGGACAACCCATCCCGGCCCGGAAAGCTCCAGTCCTCGGCGCTGTACGGGGCCCCTCACAGGCTGACACCTCCCCGGAAGACTCTGCACCCCGGCGCTGTCCGTGGCTCCTCCGCGGCCCGACACCCTCCCCGAAGACTCTGCACCCCGGCGCTGACCGTGGCTTCCCGCAGTCTGACTCCTCCCCCGATGGGCACGACCCCCAACGCACACACACACCAGACACCCTCTCGACGAGTCTGGGGCTCGAAGGACGCCTCCTCTGAAGGCCCCGTCGGACACTGAGGGTGAAAAAGGCCTGGTGCAGCGCCCTCTCACAGGACGCCTGAACAGGGAAGAGGAACCAGTGCCGGAGAACTCCCGGAAGAGCACCGGTAGCTGGAGGAGAGCTGCCCCACAGAAGGCAGACGGCCTGGGTGGTCTCCCTCTCCCGGAAAACAACAGGCACTGGAAAGCGCCGCTCACCCCGCCGGCACGCGGCAGTAGACTGAGGTGGTCTGGCCCCAGCCTCAGGACGGAACAGGATACCTGCTGACACAACTGTAGGCCACTACTGTAGTGTTGCTACTACCCGAGTCATCAAGGCACATAGGCTACTTGGTAAAGCTTTAACTCTCCATCTCCCTTGCCTACTTCCCACTCGGCATGAGACTGACCCCTTAAATTTCGAATACATCCCCCAACCCATTACTCACTTTGGGGTTATCAGATCCATTTCCTGCCAACCCTTACAACAGCGGTAAAACAATATTCTCCCTCAGCCCATCCACGCTATTACATATGAAATTATGAATCACACCCAATTCTCGGAGAAATAAACAATCTAAGCGATCCAACACGGACTCCATGGGCCCCCTTAGAACATACTAAATAATCTAGGAAATGGCCAATTTCACAAGGAAATGTCTCCACACAATAACCAGTAGTAACACACATCTCTCAGGAAAAAAAACACCTTATCAATTCTTAGCGGTTCACAGTTCCAGCATGTTCACACAAGAGAATCGGCTCGCAGCCACAATCCTTCACATTATTACCCCTCTTTGCACTGTCAATTATAATCATATATCAAAAACATGATTTGTTCGCCAAAATTTCCATCCAGCACCTCACTCTCATGTCATCTATTGTCAGATAACCCAGTGGTTAATCCTTGTTATGCCAACACAACCACACTTCATACAATATTACATGCTGCACATCATCCGTTTTTATCCTATCGACTGCTAAGCTACTCGCCTTAAACTTTACCTTTCCCTTCTCTCTGCTTACTAAAATTCATAACTGGGTTGCCTCCCCACAACCTAAGATATCTTTCTCCAACCCCGTTCTGTCACAAATACATACATCCCTGCACGTGTGACGACTGTCACTTTCTTACAAAACTTCTAACCATATGGACTCACTGTCCTGTACCAAATGCGTACGCCACCGATACAGTCTGCACGCGCACGACACCCGCATCGAGAACCCTAACTAGTAACGAAAGTGACAAGACACCAATATAAGTTGAATAGTCACGACCGTACTCCAGTATAAACCACTCGACCACAAATTGGCCTTAGCCCTACTACACAGTTAACCGATTCCAATGCTGTGCAGGTCAACTCCGGAATCGTTAATCAATTTCAACGAACTCCTACTATTTACAATTGAGATTGAGCACAATCATCAAACCCCTCTATGATTCACGCAGACACATCTGCACCTGACTCATATTATGATCCTCAACCAAATGCAACCTCGTACATACCCTCTTATTGAACCCACTGACATTACCATGAACTAACCACAAACAATATCTACATCACTGTCCATCAACGGTCATTATATTGAACCCACATTGTCTAGCCAAACTGTCCTGAGGAAATCGAACTCAGGAACCACTATGTACATTACTTACAAAAATATACAGGAAAGAGGTAACAACACAAACCGGCTGACTACAAATTTCAATCACGGAACCAAGACAACATCATACTAGACAACCAGTATACGCAACGAACACCATACAACTAATCGCAACATGAGACAACTACAGTTCAACTCGCCATAATACAAGACAACACAACGAACTACAACACAACGAACCTAACAGATCACCAACCTGGACATACAGACGATCAACCACACCAGTTCTGCAACTGGCTGAAGTGGCTGCCAACAAGGACGACACCGACTCAGCACAGGCCAAGGGCACCCAACCCCGACGAGGACCTGGCCCTAACTATGACTTGAAGTCACTCTTCAAAAACTAACGGCGCTGCCGCCGCACCTACAAGGAGTACGTCCACTCCGACGAACACCAGGGACCGAAGTGAAGCTACCCCAACACATTCCGCCCTGGTCGGAATCAAGCGAACTCTACTCACCACACAAAACAACGATTGGTCAGAGCAGTGTATTCCTCCGCAGAGCTGACACACCTGACCAACGGACTAGTTGTTGCTCGTGCAACAACACGACAATTTACCACAACAACTCACAGACTTGACAACACAACAACAGCCGATATCCTGCCCCGCCTTCTCTGGTGTAGAACCAAAGTAGCAAAAGGGTAACAATCGGGAACGAAACCAACCTCCTCCTACCACTCCCTCAATAAATGAAGACTGGAAGGCAAAAATACTGTATGTCCTACTTCACCTGCCCCCCTACCTAGCCTAACCTTACTACCTAACCCCGAGGAACTTAGCCTAACCCCAGCTAACTAAACCCCAGTCTCACCCCGCGCGCGCGCGCACGTGCACACACACACACACACACACACACACACACACACACACACACACACACAAAGCACACATACATGCACGCATACATGCACGCTCGCACGCATACGCGCACCCGCTCTCTACCTTGAATCCTCACCACTCTAACCACATAGACGTGCTGATTTAGTACCGCCGATCGGTGACAGAAAAAACAATAATGGTATTATCATCACATGATAATAATACTAGTCATAGTAATAATAAAAAATTATGAAAATAATAATAATGATAAAAAGCAAGAAGAAGAAGAAAAGAAGAAGAAGAAGAAAGGAAAATAAAAGAAGAAAAGAGAGAAGTGGCAGGCCTGGTGTACTAACCACTGCCCTCTAGGTGCAAAGTCCTAGGTTCAAATCCAGCGTGACACAGTCAGGCCAGCACGACCTATCTTTTTGGTGTCAAACAAACTGTTGTTAATCGTGACCCTCCCAAAGTCCTCCCTAGGAGACTGTGCACTGTGGGTGAACGCAGGCATTTTCAGAAACCAACCAACCAACCACGCATTACATCCATTTCTATTTCTTTTAGAACAGAGGACCATCATGTGCCGGTAGAATGGGTGACATGAAGAAAGAACAACATGTGCACACGTTACTACGCACAGAAGACATTCGTTTGTGGTGAAATTAAAGGCATGTCACAAAACAGAAATCTCACAGATGGTGAACCAATGAGTAAGGGCTAAGGAACAGAGAATGGAAAAAAAGACACCCCCCCCCCCCCCCCCACACACACACCTCTCCTTTGCCAGGCCACGTGATCTTAGCGTGGGTCAGCACTCAAGCCTTAAATAGGCTCTCCTATCAGTTGCTTTCCTTCATCAGTCCTGACAGTTTGCGGCTCTAAAAATAGGCTACTCTACCAGTTGCTTCCCTTGATCAGTCCTGACAGTTAGAGGCTCTAAAACTAGGCTCTCCAACCAGCTGCTTTCCTTTATTAGTCCTGACAGTTAGAGGCTCTAAAAATAGGCTCTCCTATCAGTTGCTTCCCTTTATCAGTCCTGACAGAGGCTCTAAAAATAGGCTAATGTACCAGTTGCTTCCCTTTATCAGTCCTGACAGTTAGAGGCTCTAAAAATAGGCTCTCCAACCAGCTGCTTTCCTTTATTAGTCCTGACAGTTAGAGGCTCTAAAAATAGGCTTTCCAACCAGCTGCTTTCCTTTATTAGTACTGACAGTTAGAGGCTCTAAAGACAGGCTCTTATTAGTATGACAGTTAGAGGCTCTAAAAATAGGCTCTCCTATCAGTTGCTTCCCTTAATCAGTCCTGACAGAGGCTCTAAAAATAGGCTAATGTACCAGTTGCTTCCCTTTATCAGTCCTGACAGTTAGAGGCTTTAAAAATAGGCTCTCCAACCAGCTGCTTTCCTTTTTAGTCCTGACAGTGAGAGGCTCTAAAAATAGGCTCTCCAACCAGCTGCTTTCCTTCCTCAGTCCTGACAGTTAGAGGCTCTAAAGATAGGCTCTCCACCAGCTGCTTTCCTTCCTCAGTCCTGACAGTTAGAGGCTCTAAAGATAGGCTCTCCCACCAGCTGCTTTCCTTCCTCAGTCCTGACAGTTAGAGGCTCTAAAGATAGGCTCTCCTACCAGCTGCTTTCCTTCCTCAGTCCTGACAGTTAGAGGCTCTAAAGATAGGCTCTCCTACCAGCTGCTTTCCTTCCTCAGTCCTGACAGTTAGAGGCTCTGAAGATAGGCTCTCCCACCAGCTGCTTTCCTTCCTCAGTCCTGACAGTTAGAGGCTCTAAAGATAGGCTCTCCAACCAGCAGCTTTCCTTCCTCAGTCCTGACAGTTAGCTGACATCTTGCCGCACCCTTCGTTATCTCATGCTACTTTTTCACAGTACTTTTCGCAGATCTAAAGGCCCTCATTTGCTAAAAAAAAAATTAAAACCCGCGAGAAACAGATTCCAAATCCAATGAAAAGTATGTCAACCAGGAAAAATGCCAAAAACGCAGTTTTGAGTGCTTGTTTCATCACTAAACATTTCCTGGGAAAAGGGGAGGGGGGGGGGGGGGGGGGGGGGGGGGGGGGGGGGGGGGGGGGGGGGGGAGGTAAGTGTGGTCACGAACACGGGAAGAGGATGGGTGTGAGGGGAAAGGGGGAGGGGTGGGCACTGGAGACACCCCCCCCCCCCCCCTTATGACAATAAGCCAAGTGGCATCATGGCGTCATTGCAGCGGTATGTTGGGTCAGGAGACACTCACCCATTTCCTGCAGCAGCGGATCCGTCTGGTGGAGTGCATGGACGGCTTGAACAGCAGCAGGAAGGAACGCTGGTGGTTCTCCGTCCTGGCCAGGTCCTGCTTTTTCACCCACTCCACCTGCCCATACATCACACATCAATCACACACACACACACACACACACACACACACACACACACACACACACACACACATGCAGACGCATCACACACAACAAACACAACAACAACAACACATCACACATACATCACACACACATACATACATATACACACATCACACACACATATCTCACACATGCACATTGCATACTGATCGTTTGATGTTATTGGAATTAGACGTGCAAGCCAATGCTGGCCCTCAGAGATGAGGAGAATGTTGTGTTTGACCGGTGTTACTTTTGTTTGGTTACAACAATGTGCTGGAGATGTAACACTGTTGCTACATGTCTTTCAACAGAGGCCTTCTTTCAACAGAGGCTGTCTTTTAACAGTGGCTTTCTTTCAACAGAGGTTTTCTTTCAACAGAAGTTTTCTTTTAACAGAGGCTTTCGTTCAACAGAGGCTGTCTTTCAACAGAGGCTGTCTTTCAACAGAGGCTCTTTCAACAGAGGCTTGTTAAGTTCAACCGAGAAAGGGCTGACACCACACGAGATCTTGAAAGATACGCAGGTCACTGAAATTTTAAATTTAGTTTGGAAAAAGGAAGATATCTTTTGGATATGAATACGTACTGTCTCCACGTTGCCATCACACAAACAAGATTTAACGTGCTTCCATTGAATAACCACTTGCAGTGTTAGAGTAAAACAGAAAGCTTGCCCTACAAGATTTAACGTGCCTCTACTGAATACCCACTTGCACTGTTTGAGTAAAACAGAAAGCTTGCCCTACAAGATTTAACATGCTTCCATTGAAGAACCACTCGCATTGTTAGTAAAACAGAACGTTGGCCCTGCAAGATTTAATGTGCTTCTACTAAATAACCACTGCATTGTTAGTAAAACAGAAAACTTGCCCATTAAGATTTAACGTGCTTCCACTGAATAACCACTTAAATTGAATAAAACAGAAAGCTTGCCCTACCAGATTCAACGTGTTTCCACTGAATAATCATTTGCATTGTTAGAGTAAAACAGAAAGCTTGCCCATTAAGATTTAACGTGTTTCCACTGAATAATCAATTGCACTGTTAGTAAAACAGAAAGCTTGCCCATTAAGATTTAACGTGTTTCCAGTGAATAATCACTTGCATTGTTAGTAAAACAGAAAGCTTGCCCTACAAGATTTAGCATGCTTCCACTGAATATCCA
Organism: Conus canariensis; assembly: GCA_033310375.1. Classification (NCBI taxonomy): domain Eukaryota; kingdom Metazoa; phylum Mollusca; class Gastropoda; order Neogastropoda; family Conidae; genus Conus; species Conus canariensis. The sequence continues at coordinate 60,738,868 of CM065737.1, forward strand.
CTTGCATTGTTAGAGTAAAACAGAAAGCTTGCTCTACAAGATTTAGCGTGCTTCCACTGAATAACCACCGGCATTGTTAGTAAAACAGAAAGATTGTCCATTAAAATTAAATGTGCTTCTACTGAATAACCACTTGCATTGTTAGTAAAACAGAAAGCTTGCCGTACAAGATTTAACCTGCTTCTACTGAATAACCAATTGCATTGTTAGTAAAACAGAAAGCTTGCCCTACAAGATTTAATGTGCTTCCACTGAATAACCACCTGCATTGTTAGTAAAACAGAAAGATAGCCTATTAAGATTTAATGTGCTTCCACTGAATAATCATTTGCATTGTTAGAGTAAAATAGAAAGATTTAATGTACTTCAACTGAATAACGACTTGCATTGTTAGAGTAAAACAGAAAGCTTGCCCTACAAGATTTAATGTGCTTCCACTGAATAATCATTTGCATTGTTAGAGTAAAACAGAAAGCTTGCCCTACAAGATTTAATGTGCATCGACTGAATAACGACTTGCATTGTTAGAGTAAAACAGAAAGCTTGCCCTACAAGATTTAGCGTGCTTCTACTGAATAACCACTTGCCTTGTTAGTAAAACAGAAAGCTTGCCGTACAAGATTTGATGTGCTTCCATTGAATAACCACTTGCATTGTTAGAGTATAACAGAAAGCTTGCCCTACAACATTTAACTTGCTCCTACTGAATAATCACTTGCATTGTTAGTAGAACAAAAGCTTGTCCTAAAAGATTTGATGTGCTTCTATTGAATAACCACCTGCATTGTTAGTAAAACAGAAAGCTTGCCCTACAAGACTTACCCTGCTTCTACTGAATAACCACTTTCATTGTAAGTAAAACAGAAAGCTTGCCCTACAAGATTTAATGTGCTTCCACTGAATAACCACCTGCATTGTTAGTAAAACAGAAAGCTTGCCCTACAAGATTTCACGCGCTTCTACTGAATAACCACCTGCATTGTTAGTAAAACAGAAAGCTTGACCTACAAGATTTAACCTGCTTCTACTGAATAACGACTTACATTGTTAGTAAAACAAAAAGCTTGCCCTACAAGATTTAACCTGCTTCTACTGAATAACCACTTGCATTATTAGTAAAACAGAAAGCTTGCCCTACAAAATTTAACGCGCTTCTACTGAATAACCACCTGCATTGTTAGTAAAACAGAAAGCTTGCCTATTCTCCCGAGATCAGGAGAAGATCAAACACCTTGTTGTGTTTCAATGCCCCCTCTGTCTATACCCTAGAAGTAAATTTCTCACAGAACCGGCCAACTGTCCCTTTCATGCGCTTCTTAAGACACTCAGTGCTTGGCACAAAGGTAACCTATCTAGGTGTATTTGTCATGCGATAAACTGAAGGAAAAAGTCAGATCTTTAGATGGTAAATTATTATGGACAATACAATGACCATTACAATGGTTTGCCTTTGAAATGAACAAATTCATTTGTATATACATTTCCTTGTCATCTCAAAGTAAATTGATAATGTATCTTTTTCTGTTAACTCATATTTGAGGGGAGCTGAATGTGACAGTACTTTTCTGTTTGGGATAACATATGTTATCAATTCCATCCCGCCCCCATTCACCCTCTTCCCTTTGTTGTAGCCCAAGGCCGATGCACATTAAAAGTTTCCGAGATCCGAGCTCTCTCTTTCTTTCTTCTCTCTCTTCCCTCCCCCTTCTCTCTCCGTCACACAGACGTGTTTCTCACCACTTTCGTCAAAGTGGTCGTCTTCCAAGTGCTCTTAATGACTTCCACGTCCAGAAACCTGTTGGTCAAATCCACAGACAGACAAGCAGAGCCAGACATCAGCAAAACAACAGAAGAAACAGTGTGGGGAGTAAGTGGAGGAAGGGGAGGAGAGGGGGGGGGGGGGGGGGGGGGGGGGATGCTGGATCGTTGAAAGCTTTGGTAAACTGATGCCTGTTTTTGTGGTGTGCCTATAGGTCAAAGCAAACAAGTAGGTTTGATGTCTCCATGGGGGGAACTTGCAGAGCTGTACCCGGGAACCACCCACCTTTCCTTCTAGGCCTGCAGCAATGGCACCGGACTCTGACCAATGCCCATCACTGCCATGCCACATGCAGCGGAGGACACAACACCCTCCAAAGGACGGCACGCTTCATGTTACCATCCGCCCCCCTCCCACCCATCACTGCCATGCAACATGCAGCGGAGGACACAACACCCTCCAAAGGACGGCACGCTTCATGTCACCCCCCCCCCACACCCATCACATCATGCCATGCCACATGCAGCGGAGGACACAACACCCTCCAAAGGACGGCACGTTTCATGTAACCCCCCCTCCCACCCATCACTGCCATGCCACATGCAGCGGAGGACACAACACCCTCCAAAGGACGGCACGCTTTATGTCACCCCCTCCCACCCATCAGTGCCATGCCACATGCAGCAGAGGACACAACACCCTCCAAAAGACGGCACGCTTCATGTCACCCCCCCCCCCCCCACCCCCCCACACACCCTCCGCCCCATGCACCCCCCCCCCCCCCCATCCCATGCAGCGGAGGACATAACACCCTACAAAGGACGGCACGCTTCACCCGTCACACACCCCCCCACACCCCCCCTCCGACCTACTTCACCCTGCCATGCCACATGCAGCGGAGGACACAACACCCTCCAAAGGACGGCACGCTTATGTACCCCCCCCCCCCCCCCCATCCGTCACCCCCCCCCCCCACCCATCACTGCCATGCCACATGCAGCGGAGGACACAACACCCTCCAAAGGACGGCACGCTTCATGTCACCCCCGTCCCCCTCATCACTGCCATGCCACATGCAGCGGAGGACACAACACCCTCCAAAGGACGGCACGCTTCATGTCACCCCCCCTCCCACCCATCACTGCCATGTCACATGCAGTGGAGGACACAACACCCTCCAAAGGACGGCACCTTCAGTAACCCTCTCACCCCTCCCCCATCACTGCCATGCCACATGCAGCGGAGGACACAACACCCTCCAAAGGATGGCACGCTTCATGTCACCCCCCCCCCCCCCCCCACCATCACTGCATGCCACATGCAGCGGAGGACACAACACCCTCCAAAGGACGGCACGCTTCATGTCACCCCCCCCCCCCCCATCACTGCCATGCCACATGCAGCGGAGGACACAACACCCTCCAAAGGACGGCACGCTTCATGTCACCCCCCCCCCCCCCATCACTGCCATGCCACATGCAGCGGAGGACACAACACCCTCCAAAGGACGGCACGCTTCATGTCACCCCTCATCCCCCCCCCTCCACTATCTGCCATGCCACATGCAGCGGAGGACACAACACCCTCCAAAGACGGCACGCTTCAGCACCCCACCCCCCCCCCCACCATCACTGCCATGCCACATGCAGCGGAGGACACAACACCCTCCAAAACGGCACGCTTCATGTCACCCCCCCCCCTCCCACCCATCACTGCCATGCCACATGCAGCGGAGGACACAACACCCTCCAAAGGACGGCACGCTTCATGTCACCCCCCCCCCCCCCCCCCATCACTGCCATGCCACATGCAGCGGAGGACACAACACCCTCCAAAGGACGGCACGCTTCATGTACCCCCCCCCCCACCCATCACTGCCATGCCACATGCAGCGGAGGACACAACACCCTCCAAAGGACGGCACGCTTCATGTCACCCCCCTCCCCCCATCACTACCATGCCACATGCAGCGGAGGACACAACACCCTCCAAAGGACGGCACCCTTCACGTCCCCCCCTCCCACCCATCACTGCCATGCCACATGCAGCGGAGGACACAACACCCTCCAAAGGACGGCACCCTTCACGTCCCCCCCTCCCACCCATCACTGCCATGCTACATGCAGCGGAGGACACAACACCCTCCAAAGGACGGCACCCTTCACATCACCCCCTCCCACCCATCACTGCCATGCCATATGCATCGGAGGACACGAACACCCTCCAAAGGACGGCACGCTTATGTCACCCCCACCCCTCCCACCCATCACTGCCATGCCACATGCAGCGGAGGACACAACACCCTCCAAAGGACGGCACGCTTCATGTCACCCCCCCTCCCACCCATCACTGCCATGCCACATGCAGCGGAGGACACAACACCCTTCCAAAGGACGGCACGCTTCATGTCACCGCTCCCCCCCCCCCCTCCCATCACTGCCATGCCACATGCAGCTGAGGACACAACACCCTCCAAAGGACGGCACGCTTCATGTCACCCCCCCCCCCCCCACCCATCACTGCCATGCCACATGCAGCGGAAGACACAACACCCTCCAAAGGACGGCACGCTTCATGTAACCCCCTCCCACCCATCACTGCCATGCCACATGCAGCGGAGGACACAACACCCTCCAAAGGACGGCACGCTTCATGTCATCCCCCCCCCCCACCCATCACTGCCATGCCACATGCAGCGGAGGACACAACACCTCCAAAGGATGGCCCTTCATGTCACCCCTCCCCCCCCATCACTGCCATGCCACATGCAGCGGAGGACAAACACCCTCCAAAGGAGGCACGCTCATTCAGTCACCCCCCCTCCCACCCATCACTGCCATGCCACATGCAGCGGAGGACACAACACCCTCCAAAGGACGGCACGCTTTTCACTCCCCCCCCCCATCACCCCACACCCACACCCCACCACCCCCCCCCCCTCCCAATCACTGCCATGCCACATGCATCGGAGGACACAACACCCTCCAAAGGATGGCACGCTTCATGTCACACACACCCTCCCCCGTCCCCCATCACTGCCATGCCACATGCAGCGGAGGACATAACACCCTCCAAAGGACGGCACGCTTCATGTCACCCCCACCCCCCACCCATCACTGCCATGCCACATGCAGCGGAGGACACAACACCCTTCAAAGGACGGCACGCTTCATGAGCATTGTCACCCCCTCAACCCCCCCCCCCCCGCCCTCCCACCCATCCACCCTGTGCCCCTGCCCGGCTTGACCATTGCTGGATAACCTGGTGTTTGGGAGCACCGCCACAGCCCAGGGCCAGGGCCAGGGCCAGGGTCAGGGCTAGGGTCAGGGTCAGGGCCAGGGTCACGGTCAGGGCCAGCGTCAGGTCAGACCCACTGTGCCAACAGCAGACACTGAGCCTGCTGCTAATTGACTGCTCTCCGAGGAGAAGTCGTCTGGTGCTGAGTCTGGAGTCGGCACCCGGGAAGAGAACCCCAGAGCTGTGGCTCACAGCACAACCTTGCTGACCAGAGTAATACTTAGGTGTAAACTTTACTTTGCTGTATTTTTTTTTCAGGGGAAGGGCCTGAAGGTTCCATGATTAAGACTCCACACCCTGTCCCTCATGTTAAAGAAAGAAGGACGCCCATGAATGAGTTATGCCTGGTCATGTCGACGTTGTAGATGTTGCTGCTGGCGGTGATTTGCACGTGTTTTTTTTTTTTTGTTTCCCTCAACCCTCCTTTTGTTCTGATCTGCAGCCAGTATACACAGGAGACATACAAAGCGATCACCTGAATTTTCCTGTCCTACACTTTTATCCATCTCTGATGCTGATGCAGTCTCCAGCCAATTCATCAACACTCCACGTCAACAAGAACCCTGCATTTCCACCACATGCCTCGTTCACACACACACACACACACACACACACACACACACACACACACACACACACACAACTCCTAATACCTCTTCATTCACGAACAAACAATTGTGTTTCCGCAGCTGTTCCTGTAGAAGAAGAATACCTGGAGGAAAAACAAACAAACAAAACAAAGCTAACAACAAAAGTACTAGAATGGCACCATGGACAGCCCCAGAACGCCCCCCACCCCCTTCCGCCACATCACACTATATGCCAGGGGGATAATTATCGGTAATAGCTGCTATGCACTCAAGAGGTTATCCCTCGTTTACATATTACTCTTCCTGAACGATCCAGAATCTGCAGTTTGATTCTGATCTGCCCCTTCATTTGATGGTCCGTCCCCGAGGCAGCTTCCATCATTCCTCTATCTGTCAGGAATCGCTTCAGCACTTCTTGTGTTATCTTGTAAACAGATCAACCAAGTAACCAACCAACCCACCCACTCACCAATCAACCAACCCACCAGCCAACCAACTCATCCATCAACCAACTAACCAACCTACCCACCACCAACCATCCAACCAACCCACCCTCCCACTAACCAATCCACTCACCATCCAGCCAACCAACCACCCACCCACTAACCAACCAACCCACCATCCAACCAACCAACCAACCAACCCACCCACCCACTAACGAACCAACCCACCGACCAACCACCCACCCACCAACCAATCCACCCACCATCCAGCCCACCCACCCACCAACCCACCCACCAATCAACCCACCATCCAACCAACCCACCAACCAACCATCCAACCCACCAAGCGACGGTGGTGAAAAGGCAGAGAAGGAAGGAAGAAGAGGCGGACAGGGGACTCACTTGCCGTTGACGTCGGCAGCCATTTCACACATCTCCTGCAGCGTGCGTACCGCCACCACTGACAGCAAGCCATGCTCAAACTGCCGCCAGTAGCTTAACTGCTCACACGCACACACAGACACACACACAGACACACACAGATACAGAGGTATGGTGTGTGTGCGTGAGTGCGTGCGTGCGTGTGCGTGTGTGTGTGTGTGTGTGTGTGTGCTTGCGCGCGCGCGCGCGCTTGTGTGCAATGGTAGTGGACGGGTGGGGAGGAAGGGTAGGGAGAAATCACCAAGAGTTGTTGGCCTTGGGGAGCCTTGGGGTATTGTTACTGTGTACACAGGCACATCTCCTCACCCCCCCCCCCCCTCTCATCCCATCTGTCTGGCATCACTTGTGGTAAGAACAGCACCACACACACACACACACACACACACACACACACACACACAACACACACACAATTCGATACACACACGAACACACACAAATCTGGCCTTTTTCTCGCTTTTACCTTCTACCCCCAATCGTCTACTATCAGTGAAAAAGAGTGAGCACCCTTACCCCCCCCCCCCCGGTCCCCCAATGTACAACAATGGTGCTCGCACACACAGTGTCTCCCTTTGCACACACACACACACACACACACACACGCGCGCGCGCGCGCGCGCGCTCTTTCTCTCTCTACACACACACGCACACACACACACTCTCCCTCTACACCTCTCCTACCTTCATCCTCTAAGCTCTACCCCCCCCCCCCCCCCGACTGACCTTCTGCGCCTTGAGGAGGCGGAGAATGGCCTCGGCCCTCATGTCCTGCAGCTCCTTGGCGGTGGGCTGGTAGGGCACAGACTCATCACAGTGCGGACACACCGCCCACTCCCGCAGCTTCTTTTCCTCGTCCTCCTCGTCTTGCTGTACACGCCGCCAGGGAAGTTGGTCCATGGCAGAATACAAACACAACACCACTACATATATCACATCTCCAAAAACTATCCAACAACAACACAACAAAATACAACACTTCTCCACAAACACAAAACACAACAATCTCCACAAACTATCCAACAACAACACAACAAAATACAACACATCTCCACAAACTATCCAACAACAACACAACAAAATGCAACACATCTCCACAAACTATCCAACAACAACACAACAAAATGCAACAC